>JADRCD010173652.1:0-36004 GCA_019843815.1 Montemys delectorum | reverse complement strand
CTTACAACAAAAACAACAGGAAGTGACAATTACTTTTTCTTAATATAGTAATATGAAAATTAATATTACCAACATATCCTAATCAATTGAAATCCAACAATATTAGGAATTAGAAATTTGTTGATTGTCATCCAATGGTCTCTCTAATTTGGTAATTGGAGAAATAGGTCCAATATTGTACAATCTATATACACTTTCAGCTTGTTTGTGACAGTGTCTTGCTGTGTACAACATAAGGTTCTTGAAATCTTGCTTCTCCTATCTCAGCCTCTCTATTAGTAGTATTGTTTATTTCATGTCTCTACACTATATTATGGTCTTCAGAACAGCTTATATATTTCAAAAGTAGTTATATACCCAAAAGAAACATAGATCATTAACTAGGGAGGTTACTTGTAAGAGAACAACAAAGAGTGAGACTGAATTCTTTGCCTGATGTTTGTAACTCTTGTATCAAGTTTGAAGAAGAAGACTTTATAAGTTACTCTTTCTTTAAGATGAATGCTTTTCCAAATTATCACAGCTAATGAACCAAATTCTTACCCTCACCCAATGTCCCTGCCACCCTCCAAGCAGAACCATTGTTCATTGAAACAGTTGGTGAATGACTTTATGGATAGACCATCTTAATACCTACATCATTTCTTAAATAAATGTAACCTGTTCTCAGTGGGCTGACAATAAAGTCACTCACTCAAGTCAAATAGCTTTGACCATAGCAGGAAGTCTGTATCCAAAAATTGAGCCTACAATTAATTTCTTGGCGCAGCAGAACTATCAACTCTCAGCTTAGCTATGATGGAGGTAAAATCCTTTGGTGATGTGAGGGTCATTGAAGTATAGACTTATTACAATGAAATACAATGTCTAAAAATTGTTCTTATTTTGGGCTTGTACCACAGTAAGAGCCAAGATTTTAAACTCTACTAAATACAAAACAAACAAAAAGACTTTACATATTTATGTTCATTTAAGAAAATGCCAGTAGTGATGTATTATTTTGAAGTATACAGTTAATATGTTTGGAGTTATTTAAAATTTATATTGAGAAAAATGTATTTTCACTATTGCTGTAGACGAGCATTACATAAGACTGTTAAATTGATTGTTGTTTTATATCAAACAACTTTTGTAATATTTATTTGTATTGTTATAATATTTTATAAATTTTAAGGAATATGACAAAAAAGATATTGTAGGTATTGAAGGGGGGGTCTCCAGGAGGAGTGGGGGTACAAAAGGGAAACAAGAATGTGATTTAATTCTATTTACTTAAAATATGTTTTTAAATGTTAACAAATTCAGATAAATTGAAATCATGTAACTTTTCTCATCATAATGCAATAAAAGTTTAAAAAAAAAAAGAAAAAAATAGTATGGAAAAATGCCTGGCTGGGCTCTGATTCTTAGCAAGACATACATCCATGTTCAGTTTCTCATTCCTTATGCACTATCGGGTTTGCAAACAGACACAGTGGCCATCACGGTGGCTCATGATGCCCATATGTCCAGCCTGCATTAGCCCTTGGCTGTTTTCACAGTTTTTTCCCATTAGTGCCTCCCTAGCCCTGACCCTACCTCCCAGAATGCCTGTGAGAGTCAAGGAGGAGACCCACTAGATCTCACTGTCCCAGAGGGAAGGCATCCTTTTTGAGCAAAACTGGAACTTGCCCCAGCCAGGAACGCAGTGGGCAACGAGTGTTAAACAACCATCTACTCAACTGTACGCCATCGCACTGATTGGTTTGTCTCCTGGTCAGAAACAGAAAGAACGCACAGGAACAATTGAAATCACGCACCAATCTACCGATTAAAAAAGAAAAAAAAAGAAAAGAGAGAGACTTCCTTATAGTTTTTGTCATTTCCCTAGGCTTCTGGATGTTGTCATCTTAAGATCATAATGCAGACACAATTTTGTATTTCATATTTGCATGTGCTATCAAAATTATGCCCTGATAAAGTTTTTAAAAATTTTTTTATTATTCTTTTTTTCTACACTCCAGATTTTATTCCCCTCCCAGTCCACCCTCTGACTGTTCCACATCCCATATGTCCTCCCACCTCCACCCGTCTCCACGAGGATGTCCCCACCCTCCCATCCTGTCCTTGTCATCTTAAGAACACAATGTAGACACAATTTTGCATTTGCATGTGCTATCAAAATTATACCCAGATAATGTTTATACACCATTCATCTTTTCTGTTTTCAACACTAGAGACTGAGCCCAGAGCATGCTGGGCAAGTGCTCTACCACTGAGCCATTTTGTTAGCATAGCCAAATAGTGCAGTGAAATATTTAGTAATGGTTGTCACAGAGTTCTGCCACATTGTAATGATCCATTTCCTCATTGCCATGCATTTAAGCGGCTTCTGTTTTTATTTATTGGGTATGGGGGGGTGTTTCAGTTTGTCTTTCCTGAAGCCCTGGAAACGAACATCTGCTTCCAGTTTCTTTCTCTCCCGTACAACTTTCCCCTTTCCGTCATTTCCATTTCTCACGTTCATTCAGATGCCCACTGGCATGGAAAGGCGGCTCCTGAGTCTTCTGCTGTGAGTCCCAGGTCCCCAAGAACTTTCCTTTTTGACTCTTTCATGGACAGCACATTTATAACTGTTATAATTTCAGATAACATCGGGGCATCGTGGATTTAAAAGGGAGAAACGGAACAATGAGGTAGTACTCATGCCACAGGCTCTGCGACTCTTCTGAGAAGGTGCCCAGGGTGCCATGGTGGCTTAGCTTTCCCCTGGGGGCATGGGGCAGGCTCTCTGCACTAATCCAGACATTAAAGGGTGGGTAACACAGCTCTGTGTTCAGTGACTAATCATGCTAAGGTTTGCAATGGAACAGAGCTGTCTCAGAGAAGACAGCATCAGAGGGCCAGGTGGTTTGCCTGTTCCTCTGCCCGGGCATTCTCAGAAGACATCCAGGCAGTGAGAGCCAGGGCCAACACTCACTGTAATGGAGAGACTATGTTGCCACTGGTGGCCAACTGCATCCTCTTCTTCTTTTGCAGTTACCATCGTACTGACTCTATATGTCTTGACACAAACATGCAGTCATGAAATATTGATGAGAGAAAACCTGACAGCCACTCGTCTCCAGAAGCCCGGGAAACCTCTGTCATCATGCTGAGGCTCTGCTTGAGCTGGAATGGTTCTAAGGTAGGATTTGAATTAGAAGGGTCTCCTGGCATCTGTAAGGGGAGGTGGTGGGAAGTCCAGGTACCAGAGACCAGTAACACATAGGCAGGCCTGCGGGCCATGGTTCCAGATGTTTTCTGCTCTCTGTCCCTCCATTTAGGCTGGGCCAGATTTCTGCACTGAACAACCTCTCTGTCTCTCTGTATCTGTCTCTCTGACTTTCTCTTTCTCTCCTTCCAACCCCACTCTGTGTATGCATGTATGCACTGTGTAGGGGCCGGAAGTCAACCTTCAGTATCTTCTTTTCAGGAGCCGCCCATCTTGTTTTAAGAGACGGGCTCTCTCACTGGGGCCTGTGGCTGGCCAGCCATCATCCCCAGGGATCTGTCAGTTTCCATCTCCGCTGTGAGACAATCATAGGCATGTGGCACCATGTCCAACTCTTTGTGGATTTAACTTATGTTTTTCATGTTTTCGAGCCAAACCCTTTACTGATTAAGCTATTTCCAAGCTCCTAAATTTTCTCATACTCTTTTTGACCCTCAAAATCAACCCAGTGATTTTTTTTTTTTTTTGCAAAATATCATCTTAATTTCTCTTTTCTTTTTAGTAATGACACCCTAAAGCCAGCCTGTGCGCTTCCTGCTGAGCACAAAGATGGACTTGAAGGGTCTGAGCCCAGAATCCCAAACGTAAGAGAAAAAACCCAAACTTCAGTTCTGAGTTTCTTGCATGGCTGTACAAACTTGGACTCGTTTCTGTTTGTTTTCATCCAGATTCAGGAATGGCTGGATGTCAGCCTTTTGGATTGGTGGCTCTTGTCAATAAACAGCCCACCTGTGGCCTCCCTCAGTGAGGTGATAAATGCCTGTTAAATAGTTTCTGTCTTGTAATGAGGCCTGGCTGAGGTGGGAAGTAGACCGAAAATAGCATCTTGTTCAGATGACCTCGGTCTGGGGCACGTGACTACCCACCCGCAAGTTCAGAGTAACAGCCAACATTTTTCCTGGAGTCTCAGACAAAGGGTTCACTTAGATCATCACTGTCCACTGAGGTGGCCTCTGGCCACACACACAGCTTTTGAGCACTGTTTGAACTAAAGTGCCTTGTCACGTGCAAGATTTATCCAAGGTCTGTCAAATTTGGAACAAAAGAGAATGCAGAGCATTTCAACAATAAGTACTGATTAAATTTTACGTGAGAGGGTTAGGTTACTTACAAGAGAATACACTAAATAGATGCACTAGGTAAACTATTTTACTACGACTGAATTCACCTCTTTCTGCTACGATTAAGTTGCCGCTAGGAAATTTTGTGTCCCACGTACGGCTGGCATTGGTAACTCGAGTTGTATGAATAGCTCTATCACACAATCAGAAGCCTTCGTTGGAAATTGAAGAAGACCAGTATTTACGCATTATTGAGTAGGCTCTTGGGGGGGCGGGGCGGAGGGGGTGCTAACTGTTGCCAGTACTGTGGGGTCTGCACAGCAGGAAGCCCCTGCACTGGTACTTGGTTCTTTGCTATCTATATATTTGCCTTCAGAGCCCTTCCAGGGCCAGATCTCTCACACTTATCTCTGCAGTGTGGTAATGAGTGGCCTTAGCAAGGAAGACTGCAGACTAGACCGTGGACCACCTACCCACAGGAAGGACGAATGCAGCAAACCCCTCACCTACCACAAAGTCGAGAATATTTCTAGAACTAAATTTGCATATGAGAAAAATGATGCTTCCCCCCCCCCGCCCCAAAATAGCATTTAGCTTCTCTCTCTCTCTAAACACTAACACCAACCACTTTGAACATAACCAATACCCCCAGCCCTCTTAAGTATGCAAATCCCTTCCAGCCCTGCCCTCCCAATGTCTGTCCATCTACAGGCACCTGTGTAGAATGAACCTTTAGAGAGAGCTGCCTCACATGGGCACAAATCAGGTGTCCTTTGCCTCTCGTGAGAACTGACAACGAAGCCGGGCGGTGGTGGTGAATGCCTTTAATCCCAGTACATGGGAGGAAGAGGAAGGTGGATTTCTGATTTCGAGGCCAGCCTGGTCTACAGAGAGAGTTCCAGGACAGCTAGGGCTACACAGAGAAACCCTGTGTCAACCTATGCCCCCCCCCCCGAAAAAAAAAAAGAACAGACAACTCTGCAAGACTTGACAGCACATGGCACTCTAGAGCCACTGACTACCCCTTTCCCAACTTGCCTGGACTCTGCTGGGGTCTCCAGTCTGCTTGGTTTGTCTCCAGTCAGTCCTTTTCCTGCTGAATTAATCATACCTTAGAAATCTTCCTCTACTGATACAGACTGGGAGGAGAAGCAGCACCAGGCTGGTCCCTGGGGTCTAACCTGGCTCTCTTAGTCTGGTGATATGATAATGTCTTCTAAGAAGAGGCTAAGCCACCTACACAGACCCTGGCCATGAGCAGCAGAGTCACCTGACTTATCCCTCAGTGACCTGCCCTGGCTGCCTCAAATGTCTCACCTCTCACCTCTTCTGTCCCCACCCCTGTTCCAGCCTCAGGGACACCTAAACCAAGCTGTAAATATGGACTTCCTCTCTCTGGCTTTCCCAGAATGTCTCCGCCTTTGTATGGCTCTCCTGTGAACTCTGCGATCCTGACCTAATCACAGAGTAGGAGCCTCCTTTCCTTCGAATCTTGTGTGGCCACCAACATTCCAGACCTGTTCCCTCTCTGGGGTGACAGAACCCCAACACCCTGAAAGCCTAGCTCAGCCCAGCAGGCAAGAGGAAAACCAGGCAGCCAGGCATGGGGGTGACTTCCACTTTCCCAGTGAGGAGATGTTGCTTGTCCCTTCCAAGCCTCCATCTCCCCGGCTGTATAAAATGAAAATGACTTTATAGGTTGCCCATAGGTTGTTCCATGGGCTTAATTGACATGTGAACCATTGCGAGCAGTGTCTGACACACAGAAGGTGATACATATATGTTACCCATTTCCTTTCTTTCCTTGTTCTGTCTTCTTGACTGCTGATATCTGCCCTGAGGGGTTACCTCCTGTCACCTACTCCTCAGATTCATTCATTATTGTATCAACCTGGGGACATCTCCATCAGCAGCCACGGGACTCTTGAGTATCTATCATCCTCAGCATTTTCTTATTCTGAGATAACAGCTCCCCCTTCCCTTCTACCCCCCGGGGCAACACATGCCCTTCCTGTCACCCCACATGTAGCTCAGCTTTGTTTTGTCCAGATAGCTTCCTGTTTAATGCTTCTTGGCCTTCTAGGCTCATGCTTCTCAGCTCTCATCAACACAGATGACGTCACTACCAAGGCCCTCTAACCCCCAGGGTGGTGTCCCCTCTTAGGGGACATTTAACAACATTGTAAGATGATTCTTGTTGTCAAATTTCTAAGACTGGCCTCCCCACGGAGAATTACTTGGCAACGGTGTAGAAGCTGCAAGCAGTCCTTGTTGGCATGTCTCTCCCTCTCTCTGTCTCTCTCTCTCTCTCTTTCTGTGTGGGTGTATGTGTGTGTGTATGTGCATGGGTGGGTGAATATGTTTATGCATGTGTGTATGTACATGTGTGTGCATGGATGTGTTCTTATACGTTTATGTGTACTCATGGGTGTGGGGACCAGAGATTGACACTGAGTATCTTCTTCAATCTTGTGGGGACAGGGCTCCTGCGGAATCTAGAGCTCACTATGGACTAGGCTGGCTGGTCAGCATGCCCCAGGGATAGTCCTATCTCTGACCCTCTGTAAGTGTCTCAAGGAATTTCCTGTTGGTGTGCTACACCTGTATCTTATAAAACAGACCCTGGGGAGCTGAGCTGCCTAGTCAAAGGGACCCTTTGAGATGTGAGACTTGTGGTTGTTGATTCTACAGGGCAGCTTGGCTGTCTGCAGGTTTGTAGACTTCCTCAAAAGAAGACGACCCTGAAGAAGACCACAGCAGGACAGAGGTTCTAGAAGTATTGGCCTTCAGACATGGGACTTGTTAGAAAGGCAGACTGCTCCCTAAACCAGCGCCTTCCCCTTACACACACACACACACACACACACACACACACACACACACACACACACACACACACAGGTAGAGCCCAGAAGACAACCTCAGCTGTCGTTTCTCAGATGCCAATTACTTCATATTTCTACCGAAAGTCTTAAATTTACTAAGCAGGCTGGGCAGGTGGGCCAGCGAGCCCTAAGGAGTCATCTGTCTAGGTCTTCTCACTTCTGGGATTTCAAGCATCATCCCTAGCTTGGAAAAAAAAAGTGTAAGTGCTTGCAGGCATATCCATGTGTATGTGTGTGCACGCACGTGGGTGTGTGTGCGTGTGTGTGACATGCAGGAAGTGCTTGTGGAGGCCAGAAGAAGTGATCGGATCTCCCAGAACTGGAGTTATTGTGTTCTGGACATGGAACCTAGGTCTGCCGAGGCTGCTGGCCATTCCTAACTGCCGAGCCATCTTTTCCAGCCCCAGATGCCCAGCTGTTTATTCGTAGGTTCTGGGGAATTAAACTCGGGTGCTCCTGCCTGCAAGTCAAGCTGAGACACACTGAGACACACCCCAGTCTGTGACCCCGGGGTTAACAAGGCAGCTTGTTATTGGGACTCTGATTTACACACACGTTTGAGAACCACTGGCCTAATCAAATGGCATGGGCTTTAACCCAGATTTGTGAACAACAGTGCTGAGTTTCCTTAGGTGCGTCAAACAGTCTCATTGCTTATAACTTTATATCAGTGAAAATACACAGACAGAACCAAGAAGCTTGTCAAGAGTGTAACCAGCTATTATCACAGTACCTACTACCCAGTGAGCATTCGGTAAACACAGGCTGGATGAGTGACTGAGTCACAGAATTAATTAGGAAAACACACAAGGAAGCTAAGCCATTTCTCCTCCCCAGCCTGCTAGGCCAGAGGCTAAGGAACCTAGTGGTCCATTGGCTATCATCCCCTGTCATTAAAGACCCTCATTAGCAGCAATACGGGTGCTGCAGATGCCTTCAAGTTGGAGGAACAAACACCGTAATCTCACGCCCCCTGCGAACCAGAGTGTCACTCACGCTTGGGTAACTCTGTCCTTCAGGCCAGATCTTAGTCTGGCTTGTAAGTATTTGAAAGACTTGGTTAAAAAAAAAAAAAAAGAGTGTGAATAAAGTATTATATTAATGTTTTTAAAATATTGAATACCAATTGGAGTGGTAATGTTTGGGATATGAAATAAAATATTAAAATTACTTTTGCTCCTTACTTAAAACTTTTAAATCTCAGTACTAGAAAGTAGGCAATTGGGCCTGTGACTTGGTTGTATGTCTAGAAGGCACACTGTTCTGTACGCTGAAAATGTGTTGTGTTTCAGCGTCATGCAGGCCGCAGATTTGTCTGTTATGGTTTGCTGATTTCTACTGAGTGTAAAAAACAACTTACTTAAGTACTGTTGGACTTCAAGTTTCTATCCTTAAACATAAACAGATTTTTAAAAAAATGTAAACATTCCAGGGCTGGAGATATTTCAATCAATGAATTAATTAATGCACATACCCACACCAGGCTCGGAGTTTGAGCCACAGAACCCATGCAAAGAAACCAGCACAGTACTGCTCACTTGTAATCCCAGTGCTGGGTAGGCAGAGACAGGAAAATCCCCGGGCTTTGCTGGCATGCTCCAGGCTAAGTGAGAAACCCCCGTCTCAAAGTTAAGGTAGGTAAATGTTGAGGAATAACAGTCAAGACTGACCTCTGGCTTACACACACACACACACACACACACACACACACACACGCCCCAGAACACACATATATACACACACTCAAGTATGCACCAGAACACATACATACTCAAGTGTGTACCAGAGCACATACATATATACACTCAAGTGTGCACCAGAACTCACACAAGTATGCACCACAACACACACACACACACAAGTGTGCCCCAGAACACACATACATACACACACTCAAGTGTGCACCAGAACACACACACACAGATACAATGTATGCGTACGCCAACAAGTGAAAGTATACACTCCAAATTCCGATAGCCTGTAACCTGGCGTGTACTTGCTTGGCCTTCCTTCTAAGAGTGGTCACCTATAGCTTTTATAAAGGTAACCATCTTCATTTCTGTTGGTCTATGTGTACTCAAAGCCTTTCACTGGTGCTTTGGAAGGTAATCTGGATAAATGAAAACCAAGGAATTGTTTTCCTATGCCCTGTCGGGATGGTGCGATGGTCCTAGGTCTCACTCCCCTGAGCGCCACTGTCCCCTCTCTCTAGATGGCTTCTCGCCTCTGACTGCAGGCCACGTGCGATCCCTAAGGTGCTCATCTCTAGTTTGGGATCACACACGGGATGCTAGTACTCAGGTGCTCATGTGGTAAACGCTTAGCTTCAGAACGCATCTACTGGAAAGGCAACTGTTCATCTGGAAGTTGTCCAGGACCCTGCCCCTTGTCTAAGGGACAGCAGCCCCTCCTCTGCAGTTCATGACTTCACAGAAAGGAGGCCAGAGGTCCGTGGCTGGGAAGTAAGTGGGGCATGGAATGACAACCTACAGCTTGAGAGTCAAGTGAGTGCAGCAGAGTTTTGGTGAGAGCATAGCAGATGTAGGACCGTGAAGACAATACCTCACAAGATTCAGAGTTGTTGTTAGGGGGTCACTCCGGAGCATCAGAGCCCCTTAGACGGTGTAAGGGCATTTGTGGCGATAAGGATTCTTCCCTTGTCCAAATTCTAGCCGTGTCTTCTCAACACAGCTGGGCTTCTGCTTCATTTTCTGTGTTGTCCCCCTACTTAACAGGAATCTTGCCAGGCCAGGTTATCTGGAACACTACAGTATCTGGATATTCAATATCTGGTGGAGTCTCTGGGCCCTCATCACCCCAGGGAATATTGATTACGATGGCCTGACTTGCGCTCGAGTCCTGGGTTGGTTTAACCAGGTTGCCCCCTCATCCCTGGTCTTTTATCTCCCTGATAACTCTAACTCTGCTCCTCAGGAATTTCCACACTTCATCAGTGTGTGTGGAGCTGAGACAGAGTGTCTCCTCCACACAGGAGTCCCTGTCTCCCTTCCCTGGCTTTGAATGAAGCTGACCTTGGACTTCCAATTGACACCCTGACACGTTTGCTTGTACAGCAGCAGAGAAAATCAGGGAGAGATGAGCATTTCATTTGGTCAAGGTCTGAGCCTACCTCTCCTCCATCCACAAAGCATGGGTGCTCTTAAGGATACACTAGATGGAGGCAGCTCCCTGTCTGTTAGGACCCCATGCTTCTCTGGTCGCTGTCTCTGCTTCTCTGTGACAAGTGTTTAGTGTTTCTCTCTACCATGCCTTCCCCTACATCCCCATTCCCATCATCCTCAGATCTACTCACCTTGATCCACTCCCTCTTGTCCTCACAGATGCCAGGTACAACACCCCTGAACTTGGGACAGACGAGTATTGCTTCCCAGCACAAAGAGCCTGCTCGCTCGGCTAACCAGGCTCCCAGAAGGGCATTGTGCCTTGGAAGCCATCCTCATCTCCCTCCTCCTTGCTCCTGTGCACCAGCAATCAGATCATTGTTCCAGGGCAACTTCGGCCAGCATGCTGCCCTGCTGACTTTTGAATGAATCTTATCTTTGGCTTCCCAAGGAAGCTTCCCTGACCGACTCAGCCTTCCGTTCAAAAAGGTTATTGTTTTCTCACCTTGCTTCTTCCTCTGAGACCTGTCGGTTAAAACACTAATGATAGTAACACTAGTGAATTTTTTAAATAGCTCACCTCTTCTGCGGAACCTGTCATTTATTTGTTGCATTTATGTGAGTGTGCATGCAGCTTTGCATTTCAAAGGGAGTGAGCAGAACACAGACTTCTCTTTGTGTGAGCAGCTCAAGAGGCTAAATAACCTCAAGCATTTGCTTTCAGACTTGGACAGTTTAAGCCAAGGAGACGGGGCTTTACTTTAGAATGATTGCACCGTGACGGGTCCTTGCACTTCGTAAGTATGCCTCCAGTAGACAACAAAACTGAGGCTCAAAGAAGTCAAGACATTCTTCAGAGTTATAAAGCAGCAGGGCTGGGAATCAGGGCCAGTCATTTTGTCTACAGATCTTGTGTCCATGATCAGATATGCAAAGGGTAGGCATTTATTACGGTGGTTTGTGTGTAAGACACATGTATGTGTTCATGCAGCTGTGTGCTCCTAGGCATGAGATGAAGGTCAGAGTTCATGATGGCTGCCTTCCTCAAGTGCTCTCTACCTTATTTCATTTTAGTTAGTCTCCCACTGAACCTAGAGGTCACTGATAGGCTAGATACACTGGCCAATGAGCATCAGGAATCTTCCTGTCCTTTTTCCTTCCTGCCCAACGCTGGTAATTGTAGGCTTGCATTGCCACAATACCAAGATTTTTTACACAGGTGCTGGGGATTTGAACTTGGATCTTCTCGCTTGTATTATAAAAGCACTTTTCCAATTGAGTCATCTCAATAATAGGGAAGAATATGCCGAGATCCCACAGCACTTCAGGTCGGGAGGTCTATCAGGACCAAATGTTCAATATGGTTAG
Organism: Montemys delectorum; assembly: GCA_019843815.1. NCBI lineage: Eukaryota > Metazoa > Chordata > Mammalia > Rodentia > Muridae > Montemys > Montemys delectorum. Next base: position 24,315 of record JADRCD010173652.1, on the reverse strand, counting down.
CCAGACTCCTGCAAACACTCAGTCCTGAGGATTTAGATGGCTGACAGTTGAAAAGGAAAGTTGCTAGGTGTTTAGCGGCAGCCTGAGGGCTATGTTTCAGAGTTCCCATAACTCACCTGCTACCTTGGTACAGTTTATGCAGATTCTGACTCAGCCGTGAGTCAGGTCTGAGACTCTGTGTTTCTTATAGCTCCTGGCTGACACTGACGGCATTCCCCCCAAGCCCCCAACTCTACTGTGTAAGTGCTTAGTTCTCTTTCCGAGCGAAAAGAATCGAAGGAGAGGAATACAGTATTTAGCTTTGGCATCAGATCTTATTACAAGGGTCCCAGATTCCTAACTGATGAGCTCTCTGTGAGCAAGAGAAGATTAATTCCCTGTCTTTGGGCCTCAGTTTACCCATCTGTCCACTAAAGGACATCCATGGGGGGGGGGGATGTTCTACAACTCAGGGCACAGGCTTGAATAGCATCCTGCTGGGAGGGAAACAGGTGCAGCAGGTAAGATCACCACAGAAGCCTGGGATCCTCAGCCTTCTTAGTGCCCCTGGCTGGCAGGGCAGGCCTGGCTTTCCACTGGTACACTCCAGGCAGTTTGCTGACTAGGCTCTTGAGCCATGTGTGGGCCCGTCTGTCTGTCTGTCTGTCCCTTCTGTGCCACCACAGTCATCCTCTTTCTCTGTTTGCATTATTCTCTCTCTATCCCATGAAGACATCTCCCAACCCTGACTATTTCATTAGTCTTTCCCTCGTTCATGGTCCTGTGGATGGGAACTGGTTAGGTTTATTACATGCTTCCGCTGTTTGGCAAAGCATGTCAGCACTGCTGAATGACCACGCCGGGCTGACCTCACACTGCCTGTCAAGATGATGAATTTGGCTTAGTGAGTCCAAGAGAGCCTTTTCCTTATCCAATCTGAACTAATATTGCTTTTACAGAGGAGTTGACCAATTCACCCTAAAGAACACCATCTCTACACAGGGGCCTGTGTGCGAGAGAAATCTCAATCTCTATTAAGAGAGAGATTCAGATCTAGGGTGGGTGATCCAGGCTTGTAATCCTAGCTGCCAAGGAGGCTCAAGCAGGAAGATATTCAGTACAAAGCCAGCCTGGACTTCAGAGTGAGTTCAGAGTTACCCAGGGTAACTTTGTTGAGAGCATGTCTCAACAAAGGAAAAACTGTTCTGGGGATGAAGCTCAGTGTTTGAACATCTGACCACTGTGGGAGGGCCTAGATTCAACCCTAGTTCTACAATCAGAGAAGGGAGGGGAGGGGAAGAGAAGGGAGGAGAAGACAGGACAGGGGAGAGGAGGAAAAGGGAGGAGAAGAGGGGAGGGGAGGAGAAGAAATGGGAGGGGAAGGGAGGAGGGGAGAGGGGAAGGGAGGGGAGGAGAGGAGAGACAGATTATTGATTTAGGATGGGGACACTGTAACTATGGGAATATCTATGTAGATTGGGATATGTATCTTAGCTCAGGTCAGTGTGAGAACCTAAGTGTAATCTCATTTATTTAAGCATAACCCCTTGCCTCATGCTCTCCTTGGAGGGAATGGCAACTTGCTTTGTGACACACAAAGTTATCGGAAGGATGGAGAAGATGATTGTATAACAAGTCCCCATTAAAAGCGACGAGCTGCCAGATGGCTTTCTGTAGCAACCCGTAGAAGTCGCCGCCACCCTGAGCGCTCCTTACACAGAACAACCTTCAAAATCAGCAAGGGCACGTGCTTTACAAACAGAGCTCAACGACAGGCAGTGCTGTTGAACTGTCTATAGGGGGAAGAAGTGATGCAGGCTTCCACAATGCCCCGGATGAAAACCACACATCCTTCCAAATCCTATGATAAAACAAAATTATTTCTCCTCCCTTCCCTAGAACTAGACTCTTAAAATCTTGTGGTATTTACCCCAAATGCTGCACTCTTAAGTCGTGACATCTGGTTCCCAGCTCTGGGATTTGCTGAGAGACAACCAAGAATTTTGACATTCTGAGCCTCCACCCTCCATTCGTGTGGGAGACTGGCTGCCTACCCTTCCCTGGCATCTGTACACACTAGATCATTCTAGAATTTCCTCTAAAACAAGGAATCTAATTCCCCCCTCTTTTCTTTCTATGATGCTGTTTTCTTCAAAAGCATCCTTTTGTCTCTCATCGAAATTTTTTCAGATATGGTGGGCTCCCTGGCTCTGCCTTGCTTAAGCGCCATATAAACACCATAAACATGTATGCAGCAGGGGCATAACTGTTACATTACACAGCCAGGATCCTTAGGCAGCTCCCAGATGGCAATAGGAGATGTCTGGAGTCTGTCCGCATGCCATTCTCTGCCCACTTAGTGTAGGGCTTTGGGAGCTATGAGATGCCCACCCAGTACCCATCTGTGAGTGGCAGATAGGAGGGGAAAAGTCAGTTCAGGAGACAGGAAGGTCAGAGCTGGGTGATGGTGCCAGTCTGGGAAGAGAGAGAATGGAATCCAGGAGAAAGGGAAATGTTCTGTATTTGAGTAAGTCCAGAAATGTCCCACCTGAGTCCTGGCTCCTTGGCTTCAAGATGGGAGCAGGACTTGGAAGCAGCTAAGCGTGAAGGGAGGGATGGCTGCCGGACCTGCACTAGTTCTCACAGCTCTGGCCAAATGACCTCCTTCTGCAAATCACTTTATTTTTCTCCCACATAAAGCAGGGGTGTCAGTGTCACTGGAAATGATGGGGCAGCTGCTATAGGAGCCAAGATGCCGTGTGGGAAAACCCAGCGTGATGCTTCCACGAGACAATCAGGTAATAAGAAAGATGCGAGAGCATCGCCCCGCCTATACATCAGGGCCAGGGAGCCAACTGCACAAAGGCTTGGGATATGTACAAAGGGTGTTCTAGTCTCGGGGCCCAGGTAAGTGCTTGAGCTGGTGTGTAGATGACAGTCTGACCCTGGCAAGAGCTGGGCAGAGAAGAGCAGGTCAGAAAGGATGAGGGAGGCAGAAGGAACCTCAGAGACAGGTGTAACTTCATTCCAGACAGAGCTCTAGGGACCTGTCAAGTGTTTGTGGGGACCTGGGGGGCAGGGATCATCAGGAAGATAAGACTTGAGGGGATAGCCAAAAACCAAACCAAAAACAAAAATAATAACCAAACAAAAACAAAAGAAAACAAAACCAACAAAGACCCTGTCTTCTAAGATTGGTGAAAGGTTGTCCAAACACTGTCCTGCGACACCTGCCAGTCGGAGCCTGCCAATCTGTGACTCTGTAGCAGTAAGAATAACTGGTACTCAGTACACAGAGTACCAGCATACGGTGTAGCAGATTTCACTGCAGATCAATCACAGCCAACAGAGTAGTCATTATGCAAGTAAGTAAACACACAAGCGTGTTTTAGACCAGTTTCATGGCAGATATCATCAATAGATCTAATCAGCCCAAAGGGAAACTAAAAGGTGGCTAAAAAGAACTCCAAAGCTCTTCAATCACATGATTAAAAAAAAATTAAATCATCAATGAAGCTTGTCCCTGTAGAAATAGCAGATCTGGGGCTGGGGAGATGGCTCAGTTGTTAAAGTGGCATAAAAGCATAAGGCCCTGAGTTCAGACCACCAACACCCAAGTAAAAGGTCATGAAGCTGACAAGCATAGGCTGAGTGAGGACTTCTACTCTCAGGAGGCATGCATGGGTCAGTCACTATGTTAGTAACCTGGCTTTCTAAAAAAAAAAAAAAAAGCAAGCAAACAAACAAACAAAACAAAACAAAACAAAACAAAACTGGTCGGGGGGAAGGCCAGGCATGCTAGTGCATGGTAGTCCTTGGTGGTGCATGGTGGTGTATGGTAGTATGTGGTGATGCATAGTGGTGCACTGTGATGCATGGTAGTGCTTGATGGTGCATGGCGATGCATGGTGATGCATGATGGTGCATGGTGATGCATGATGGTGCATAGTGATGCATGGTTGTAGAGAGCCATCTGAACCGCGCCCTAAAGATGGCGATGGCTGGCTGAGAGCTCTGAGATAATCAACACCTGATTTGGCTTGTAGGTTGTGCTTCTGAGTGGCATGATCTTCCCTGGCCTATGGGGAGATGACACGTGGCATGAGTTCATGGGCTCCTACTAGGATATAAGCTGTGCCCGAGTAGGGATTGCGGGCTCACCTCCACACAATGCTGACTGAAAAGTATCCTGAGTAAACTGCTAAGAGAAGGAACTGGTTGTGTCGTGTCATAATTCCTGTTGGTCAGGGTTGGGGTGGTGCACATGGTGATGCATGGTGATACATGATGCATGGTGATGCATGATGGTGCATGGTGATGCATGGTAGTGCTTGATGGTGCATGATGATGGTGCATGGTGATGCATGATGGTGCATGGTGATGCATGGTGGTGCATGGTAGGATATGGTGATGCATGAAGGTGCATGGTGTTATATGTTGGTATATGTTGGTGCATGGTGGTACATAATAGTGCATGGTAATGCATGATGGTGCATGGTGGTTCATGGTAGGGCATGGTAGGGCATGGTAGGGCATGGTGATATATGTTGGTGCATGGTGGTACATGGATGTTCATGCCTACAGTTCTTGTATAGAAAAATCAGAGCAGGCAGATTTCTGGTGCTTGCTGGCCAGCCAGTCCTGCCAAATTAGCTAGCTTTGGGTTCAGTGAGATTGGTTTAAAAAATAAGGTAAAGAATGATTGAGGGAAATATGCTCTGAGACACACATATATCATACATGCTCACACACACTGATACACATATGTGCACTTTTTAAAAAGGAATAATTCCGAAAGAAAAGTTACAATGTATGTTTCACAGTATTAAAGAGCCTTGATAAAAATTTCATTTTGAATTTTCAGCAGAAAAGGAATTACTCCAATAAAGTATCTTTAATAAAATAAAATTGAAAAGGAAAACACTGGAATCAGCTCAATGGCAATAGAGAAAACTGGCTAAAGTCTTTAATTGGCAAAGAGTGTTCCCAGAAACATCCTGCCCCAGTGCTGGGGATTGAACCCAGTCACGTACACAATACAGTGCATCTTGTCACTGAGCCGCATCCCTACCTTAGAAATGATTTTCTTTAGCAAAATCCATTAGTGTCATTAAATTCCGGGGAAAACGTTTCTGTTATACACAGACTAGCAATGTCACTGGAGAACAACTCCAGCAAGCCATAGTAGTAGCCAGTACTTTCAGTGGTCCTGGGAAATCCCTGGGACCTCACCCAGGAGGGTGTAGGACTGGGCTGCTGACCAGCTGAGGATTCCTGCTTCGGGATGTGGTACTGCCTTCCTAACATTTTTACCCACAGGGATAAAACTTGATGGACAGTTTGGTCAAATGAGGGTGAAGGGAGTTGGGAGGAGAAGAATGAGAAAGAATGAGGGAGATATGGGGAGGGGCGATAGACTTGATCGGATCCCATCAGGGGACAGGTAGAGCGTCCTCCACCTCTCCTCTTCCTCCTCCTCCTCCTCCCACATCATCTCCCCTCCACCAGGCATCACATATCCTAGGCAAGCACTCTACTGCTGAGCTAATCCTGTGGATGCGTTAAAGCCCATCAGCTTCCTTAGATTCCATCCCACCACCATCCAGCAATGGTTTGACGTCACGTTTAATATTTGGGTTACTGTGCCCCAGGAAGAATGTCTTCATCTTGCATTGGGCGTCAAAGAGGTCAGGTTCACAAGCTGGCTGTCACCTGCTCTCCACAAGGATGTTCCTGGTCCTGGCAGCCCTGGGATTGAAGAGAGACTCCGGGGCAGAGATGACACCAGGGAGTGTAGGACTGGGCCTGAGCACGCTTCTCTTTCCACCACAGGAAGGCCTGCGTTTTGTACAAACGAGTTGCTTTATCCTGAGATTTGTAGGACAGTGTGTCAGCCTTGGTTTGTTTTCTAATCTCAAATCAGTCACTTGGTACTGATTGTTCTTAGATGAACGAAGCTGTGAGGTTTCCCAGGGAAGACTGTGTTGACCTTCCCCGGACCCCTGATGCTCCTTAATGTCTTTTGTTTTGTAACCTATATTATTGGGGACATTTTTATGAAGAAGGAACTATGTGGCATTTTAAGAGCCTCACAGCAGGCTCTGAAGCCCTCCCCCTAAACACCCACGCCTCTGCAGAAGCCTGGGGGGTGCGGGGCGGAGCACTGCTGTTCCAATCCTTGGCAAACCCTCAATAAACTACTCATGTGGTTCTTAACAAGCTTCTCTACGCACACGCTATAAACAGGTAATTAAAATTAATAGCCTTAATAATAAAAATAATTTCTTTTAAATGAAAATTTTCATTTTCTTTCTCCCGTCAGATAGCACAAAACCAATGTCAAGGTTTCACTGAAACAAAAATCTTATTTTCAAAAGCCAAGTAGCATCCAGGAGTTCCCAGCAAGAGTCCCAGCAATGAGGAAGAAAACTGTATGGCGGAACCCCCTTCAGGTTTGGCAGTGCCCAGCTCTGCCTGTGAATTCCTTCCCTTGATACTTCGGAAGCCTCTGATGAGAACTCAAGTTTTGTGGAAGGTAAAGACACTACTGGGTGAAAAAAAAAGAGGAGACTTAAAAAAAGAGTGAATATAACATCATCTGTCCTGGGGCACCTGTCCTGTGAGGGTCTGGCAAGTACCTCACAAGATGCATGCCATTGTCCCTGTTGTATAGACAAACTCTGGGGCACAAGCTGAGGGAAGTATGCCCTGGTTGAAAGTCACACAGCCAGGGAATGTGTGAGCCAGAGTGCAACCCACACCCCAGTGGCTTCTCCTTCCCTCTCAATATTCTCTCTCCTTCCATTAAAGAAAAAAAATCATCACACTACTGAAGTGTAATTTACAAACTACAACAGTGACCCACTGAAGTGTGCAACCCATAATTCCTAGTGGATTTAACCGCATTGTGCAGCCATCACCTTGACCTGATTTTAGGCTGAATGTGTCACCTAAGCCCTTCACCTCATGGAGGGTATAATTAAGCCACACACACTCTTACCTCAGGATTTTACTGTTCTATTTTCTGTTTCTAGAGATTTGTCTTTTAGTTGTTATGATATAAACAGAGCCTTGTATGTCTGGCTTCTTTCACTTAGCGCCCTGCTCTTGGTTCATCTGTGTAACATATAGTAAAGTGTGACTTTTTTTTTTTTTTTTTAAAAATTGCTAATAGGATTCTATTGTGCAGATATACAAAATGATAGTCATCAAATCGCCCACTGATGTATGTGTGGGTTCTGCTCCGTTTTTGGCCACCAGGTAGAAACAAGTCTTTATGAGGGAATGGATCCTATTCTTTTCCTTGCCTATATACTGAGGGGTGGAGTCTCTGGATCATGTGAAATGGATCCTATTCTTTTCCTTGCCTACACTGAGGGGTGGAGTCTCTGGATCATGTGAAATGGATCCTATTCTTTTCCTTGCCTACACTGAGGGGTGGACTCTCCGGATCATGTGGTAACGGTGTTCAGCTTTTTAAAAGATTTTTGAGGTGTTGTTTTTCAAAACATCACCACTGACAATGAGTAAGCATTTTAGGTTTTCCATATTCTTAACTATTTTTTTTTTTTTAATCGAGGTCATCCCAGGGGTGGGAATTGTGAGAATATCACTGTCATTTTGAGTCACATCACCCTAATGACAGAGGGTGTTAAGATTCTTTTCATGCATTTCCAGCTCTTCATACACCATCTGTGGAAATCCATCTGCTCCTGATTGTAACAACTCCTTTTCATTTGTCTGTCTGTCTGTCTGTCTGTCTGTCCGTCCGTCTGTGTGTGTGTGTCTGTCTGTCTGTCTTCCTGCCTATATGTCTCTCTGTCTGTCTCATCAGGGAAGGAAAAGATGTGCTAATTATGTTGATATTTTCAAAGAACTGATGCCTACCCCATTGATTTTGTTTTCCTCTATTCTATTTAATTGGTTTGCTGTCTAAATTTTACAAATCCCTACCCCCTCATCATGCTGCTTGTTTTGAGTTTACTTTGCTCTGCCTTTCTAGTTTCTTAAGACAAAAACTTGCTTATTGATATCTGGGGGTGCTCCATTTGGAAGTGAGGCCATTCCTCTGAGGGAAATGGTGGTGTTCCTGGCTTAGCAGGTCATGGCAGGATTTCCTCACCTTTACCTTCAGCACTGGGGCACTGAGACACAAGCACGTGGCAAGAATGCCACAAATACCCAGACTTTACCCAACCTGCTCCCAGCCCAATGAATTCCAGTGTCCGTCTCTGGCAGTTGTGTTCAGCTTTCCAGTTGGCTATCTTCCCTCCAGGAGAAATCAAGTCTTGCTTAGGCCCATCTATTCCTCAGTCTCCCTCTCATAGAGTCTATGCCTTTGGGGTCATAGGTCAGAGTTCATTTAAAAGATACTTGAGTCTCAACACATCGTGCCTCTGAGAGTCTGCATTTATAGCAGAGATGTCCAATTGCACTCCTGATGCAGTTCAAGCAGGACACCCAGCCCTCAGAGCCCTGCTCTGGAAGAGACTCCTGCAGTGGCCTCTACTGAGGATCACAGTATACTCTGTGTCACCTTCTCCAGCTTTGCACTAAGCAGAGGACTTTTCCAGATACATGCTAATGAGAAATGGTCCAGACTACAAATCCCATCTTCTCCTGAAGAGAATTGGACCTACTTTATCCTCTCCTCGGGGATGCAGGGAATGGTAGGGAACTAGGGGAAAGAACCTGGAGACCTGGCTCCAGCTCTGCACTTCCTCTTACTGGAGCCCCTCTTTGAAGGGTATGCCCTCCCCATTGTAAAAGAGAATAATAAGAACTTTATCATCATAGAGTTACATAGATGTGAGCAGGTCCCATGATAGCCATTACCAGGCCTAAAAAATGACCAACATGCCACAAAATAAAGGCTTTCAGGAATGAACTAGCACTCCCTGTCCTGGAGTTCCAAGACATGGGGGCTAGAGAAGGGTGTTTTTTAACCTGAAACTCCCCCCATCTCCTCTCTTCTCTACTCAGGAAACAAGATGTCCACAGAGCCTCAGGAGGCAACTTGTCCTCCCAGTGTTGAAGAGTGTCTCCTGTGAGGGCCATGAAGGGATGAGAGGCATGAAGGATGGGACAAAGGCTGAGAGGCAGACACAGCTCTGCATCAACCTTGGGAAATGAAAGTACATTTCTAGACCTGACCACTGTACCTGCTTGTGCCATAGCAAAGCAATCCTGTGCTACCTGAGCAGAGGCTGTGAAGGGAGCCAGGAGAGCAACCCCTGCTGGGTGGTTTTTCCAGCCCTATTCTGTACCTTCACTTTGAGTCACCACAAGCCGACTGCTATTCTTGTGCGCTCTAGCAAAGCTGTACGTCCACAAGGCACTGAGCATTTACTACCTAGAAAAGGTTCTTGATATTTCTAAAGTTTGTTGTGTGAAGGCATTAGGCGCTGCTGTTTTAAATTTTCAAACTAGATTCCTGTAAACTCTAACTTCAGGCTTTAGTTTCTAAGGGAAATAAAGCTATTAATTTCACTACAGGCTACTGGTACATACTGTTATGGTGTGTAACTGAAAGAAATCCTGGATCCTAGGCTGTATAAATAAGACAGTCTAAGATATAACTTTGCCTTGTCTGGTGGCAAGGCACCAACTTGACAGTGTCTGGAATCACTTAGGACGAGTCTTTGAGACTGTCTGTAAAGAATCTTCTTGGGTGGATTAACTGTGGTAGAAAGACTCCCCCACCCCCTCCTTAGCACTATATGGTGCTGTTCTGTGGGCTGGGGCTTAGGAGTGAATGAATTGGGGGAATCAAGGTGAACATCACCAGCATTCATCTCTGTTTCCCCATAGCAGATATAATATGATCTACGACCTCAGGCTCCTGCCACTATGATGGATGTACCCTTGTGCTGGCTAGTCTTAGGTCAACTTGACGCACAAACTAGAGGTATCTGAAAAGAGGAAATATTAATTGAGAAAATGCCTCCTTTAGATCCAACCATAGGGTTTTTTTTTTTTTTTTTTTAATTAGTGATCAGTGGGGGAGGGCCCAGCTCAACCTGGGCTGTAGTCCTAGATTCTATGAGAAAGCAGGCTGAGTAAGCCATGGGGAGCAAGCCAGTAAGCAGCACCCTCCCCCCGCCCCCACCCGCCCTCTTCTGTGCCATGGCTTCCGCATCAGCTCCTGACTCCAGGTTCCTGCCCTGTTTGAGTTTCTGTCCTGGCTTCCTTTGATGATGAACAGCGAGCAATGTGGAAGTATGAGCTGAATAAAGCCTTTCTTCCCCAACTTGGCTTTTGGTCCTGGTGCTCAGCAGCAGCAAAAGAAACTCTAAAACAACCCTCAAATGGTGAGTGAAAGCAAACTCCTCCTTTAAATTCCTTTGACAGATATTTTGTTGTAGCAATGAGACAAGTAACTAGTGTACTTAGCCTTTCTTATGGAAACTAGGGAAGTTGCCAGGAGCAGCAGAGAAGCCATAACCACTGAGGTTCTGGAGTGGAGCCGAATTGGATGCTTGAGTTTCAGAAACATCTGGAAACTTTGCTGGATGGGGGCCTTCTTGCATGGTGGGATAGCCCCTGCCTCAGCACTGCAGCACCCCCCCACACCCCCCGGTCTTACCTCAACCACTTCTCATCCCATCCTTCTACACAGGTCCTCTCTTATGGCTCCCGGCCATTCTTCATGCCAGCCAGCGCCCTGCCCCGCTGCCGGAGCATCCCAGCCTGTCCCTGGCTCTGGAGCTAGCACTGGTGGGGAGTGGCCAAAGGCTAAAAGCAGAGCTTCAGTGTTACCTATTTGCCTTTCCAGATCAGCGGCTTCATCTGGAGTGGCTCGAGGGAGGACTCCCGGGTCACTGAAGCTGGTCCGAAGCAGAGTCCCCATCACAAAGAAGAACAGGATGCCACCGACCACCGGGATGGCGGGAGTGATTTTCTCTGCGAGGTACCGACAGCTGCCAGCAGGGTGCAGAGAGAAAGAAGAAATGAATCACAATGTTAGGATCCAGTCAGTCGAGGGAGACTGATTTCTACTTAAGCTCATCTATGCAGAGACTTTCTGGGCAGGGAAATGAGGCCCACTATGAAGAACTTGTCTGATAAGTGTGAGGATTTGAGTTCAGTGCCTCAGAATCCATGCAGTAGCACAGGTTTGTAATCCCGGAACTCCTATAGAGAGAAGGAAGACTGAGACAGGAGATGTTCTACAAGTTCACTGGCCAACTGGCCTGGCATAGTCAGTCCTGAACTAATAAAGGGACCCTGACTCAAATAACGTGAACAGCGTGAAACAAAACTGCCCTTGTGAGGTCTCCACATGTGTGCTGTGGCATGTGCACACCCACGCTCACATACACGTATACTCACAGAAGAGATGAATTAGAATTTTAAAGATGAAAATGTACATTTGGGGTGGTCTGTACTGTTCTCCCTGACAACTTCCCCCACCTATTCACCATGACAGCCCAAGCCCCATAAGAGAGATGCTAGCCGACCAAAAAGCAAAACAATCCTGCTTGTATAATTGATTTAGAATGTCTGGAGTTTGAATACATACACACGGGCCCTTTGCATTGTAAACACTCATGGTCCATGGCCCTGGCCCTCTCTGGGACCACAGAAGATGATTTAGAGACACCTCTATCGGACCCACCAGGGTGAGACAACTCAGGAACTTTCCAGCAGCACAACATTCATTCACTTGCAAACACTAAGGAATCGTCCGTCAATTTTGTGAGGTCAGTTTATCCCAAAAGAGGGTGCTATATCATGGAAACGAATGTGCATGGGTGGTTCTGAAGGGCAGGAAAGGAGAATCATTGGCTGAGTGACACCAATCCCAGGCTTTCCCAGCAAGCATCTGAATGATTAATTCATGAGTGTAGGATGGAGGGGTCTTTCTTGGTTCCCCAATCTGGGCTCCATACCCTGGATCACATTCATCCTCCTGTTTTAGGTAGCTGGAACAGCAGATGCTCATCACTACTCAACTCTTAATTCTGTGAAATACTGCTCGCTGTTGGACAGTAGAGCATATGCTACAGGGACGGTGGCAGCAGAAGAGGAGTGACTTGGGCAGGCTAAAGTTTGTGCCTGAGACTCAGCACCTGACCCTTGATCTCTTACTGTGGTGTGGCTGGGCAGGTCTAAGCACTGGGCTGCTGACACGGAGCCTTGGCATTACAGAGGTGACGAGCAGAAGAGGGAAGAGTTAGCTCACTGTCTGGAATTTGGTAAAAGACAAGGTCTGCCGTGGCTACTGTTGGGCCTCTTGTAGCTGTGTTAAATGTTGTCATGGGTGTGGAAGAAACTCAAACGGCACTGTGGATCGCAGTGCCTGGCGGGAGAGGACTCCTAGTTAGTTCTCAGAAACAGAGTCTGGGCTGTTTAGCCAGAGAAGAAAGAAGCAAGCTCTGCTGGGAGCAAGACATGGATGGGAGTGTGGCTCCCATCTGGGTACTAGCACCTCACTGTGTGTGGGCCTCTGATGGGATTCCCAAGAGAATACTGCTAAGAGTTGGCTCTTAAGGGCTATATGACAGGAACCCCTTTGCTGAAGGAGCGAAGACTTTTCAGAATCTTCTGCCCAGAAGAAGCCCAGAGATGCCCCGTGACTTTAAGAAAGTGGTAGGATGTAGTAACGGGGGCTGAGTCCCCGCTGGCCACATGGACTTGTCTTTAGGAAAGCCACCTGACTAGATACACCACCTGGAGCATTTCCGGTACCTCTGTAACCACCCCTACCAACTCCGATGCAGAAACAGAGCAATGCAAAACCACCACCCAAAACAGTGCGACGCCACGTGCAGCTTGGTTGACATCCAGTTGTGATGTTTCTTCGCAAGATTCAAAACAATCAAAACCAGACCACTGTTATCTTTGTACCAACTCCAAGCAGCTGTGAGCATCCTCAGAGAGTCTGATAAGAGGTGATCTTGGTAGGGAGAGTGTCAGGATACCAAGGACTTTGCTTAGAAAAAAAAATCTAAGAAACTCTGACCTTGAGGAGCTCCTGAATGGGGTGACTGTGCCCCCAAAGTTAGCATGTCAGAAACATAATCTCCAAAGTGACTGTCCTGCGACTTGGGGGCTTTGATTAACAAGTCAGCCCAAGGGAATGTTCTTACAAACAGATTGATGTTGCCAGCAGAAGTTCCATGCTTCAAGAATGTGTTTACTGTAAAACTGAGTTCAACCCTCTTTTGACTGCCCTTTCTCTCGCCTCTTCTCTTCTGCCAGGGGAAATGCAGCATTTAATACAAGGAGGCCCCCTTGGCCTTGGCTTTTCTGGCCTCCAGAACTGTCAGAAATGAATCTATGCTCTTTGCAAATTACTCAGTCTCCGATGTTCTATAATAGCATCATGAACTTGACGAGAATATCCCTTTGGAAAAAAATATTTATTCGCTTCACAGAAACGTATCTTCAATTCAGTTCTTATTTGCTGTGCATGGAGGGGGTCTGTGCTTCTCTCCTGAGGGTTTAGGCAAAAACTGGCATCATTAATACTCATTAGTGAACTTCCACTTTTCCCAAAACATTTGATTTTACGATAGTAAGCAGGAGCTTCAAGTTAAATACTTAAGGACTGAGGGACTCTATAACCAAGCAAATAGCAGTTCTCTTATACTCCTGACAATGCAGAGAGAATCTTTTTCCTGGTATGCTACTGAGGTGACCCCCACCCCTTCCACTGTGTGTGGGCCTGGGGTGCAGGGTCTAGCATAGAACTTATATTTCTACTTGAGACATGAAGATATCTCATCAGAAATGACTGTTTTCTCATTAGAGATTGGCTTTGAAACAACCAACAGAATCTGAACCCACACGTGTAAGAAGTTCTGGTGGATGATGATACCTTTTAGGGGTGTTGTGCTTTAGTTTTGTTTCATGTTGCTGGGATAAGAATACCCTGACACAAGGAACCTAAACAAGAAAGGGTTTATTCAGCTCACGATTGCAGGTTGCAGTCAATCGTGATAGGGACAAGAAGGTGGCAGGAATTTGAAACAATTAGTCACATTACATTCATAGTCAAGAGCAGACAGAAATGAATTGATGTACGCTGCTGATAGGAAGCACGCCCACATTTAGGGTAGGTCTTCCCACTTCAATTAATCCAATTAAGAAATCCCTTCTAGGCAACAGGCATGCCCCTGGGCCAACTTAATCTAGACGATGTCTCATTGAGACTCTCTTCCCAATAGATTCCAGGTCATGTGAAGTTGGCAATCAAAACCCGCCACCACAGGGGGCATGTTAAGCATGTCCACAAGGCACTTAAATTCAATGACTTCAAGTCCAGACCTTGGACTGTGACAGCAGCTTGGGAGCAATAGGGGAGGGACTCAGACTTGAAGCTCATTAAAAGCATGCTTCATATTATGTAGAGGTTGGCTTTGTTTCTTTCTATTGTCATTTAAAAAGCAACCTTGTGTTGTGTTAAGCCTTGAAAGTGTGCCAGTGTGTGGCCACCAGACATAAGCCATCCATGGTAAAGCCATTCAAAGCAGACCAGTGTTAAAACTTGACAACGTTGACTGCGTGTGTCCGTTCCGTGAGAGGTCCTTGTTCTTGGGAAATGTGTACTGCAGTATTCAGGAGTAAGGCCTCATGGGGTATGTAGTCTTCTTTCAAATAGTTTAGGGAAAGTATGGCATAGGGAGATAAAATGGAATGAATATTTATAGGTAAATTTGGGTAAAAATTGGATATATGTTATTATTCTTATTATCGCAATTATTATGTGCCCTCTAGTTACAGCTGAGGCCTGTAACCCCCTTCGTGTGGTAGCTGAGGGGCCACCCTTCTGTGTGGCTTCCTCAGAGAAGACAAGGAGAGCATATTCCATAGCTCATTGAACCACTGTGTGTTAGGAACACACTCTGTAATCGTTTACCGGGCCCTTTGGGATCCTCCACGCTCCGGTGCTCTAGGAGATGAGATCTTTAAGCCTGCTCAGCTTTATGAAATAGTGGGCACCTGGTGACAGCTGTCCTCTTTCACCTCTGCGTGGCCAAGGACAGTGCTAAGTTCTCTTGGGAAGTCCCTGTAACCCCGTTTATCAAAGCCATGGGATCCGTGCTTCTAAACGATGGCACCCATGCCAGGGAGATAGCTTCAGACTGGAGTTCAGAAGAAGCCGAGAGAGCATCTATAGTCCTAGTGATGAAAAGCAATGAGCCGACTCTGCCTTTGATTGTTGACTGTGAGTATGGAACTCAAGGAGGAGCGAGGCTGGGTGGGCCTCTTGCCAACCCACGGCAACTGGCAGCGTTAGTCCAACAGCCAAACAACTATGAGCAGCTTAGAAATTCTCAGTCCAAGCTCAGACCCCTCGGAAACAAACAGCTCCTTCACATTTCTGAGCCACGGTGCTCTGGGCTCCACCGAGCACCATCTGCGGTGTGTGCAGCCTCTGCCTCCGAGGGCCTGGATTTCATACGAGATGATGATACAGCTGCCAGAGACATAAACACCATTTGGAGTCCTATTTCTGTCTCCGGAATTGTGACCTACATACAGCCTGGGGCAGCACAGAAAACAGGAGACAGGCATCTTCGTCTTCATAAAGCTCAATTGGAAAGTGACAGGAGAAGATGGGGTGGGGAGTCGGGGAATGAGACTCTGAAAGCATCCAGGGTTTTTTTTTTTTTTTTTTTGGAACATAAAAGATATTAACTAATTTGGCACCAGACAAAACAAATGCTAAAATGATGAGATGTCTTCACTCCAGTCGTGAACAGCAGCGAGAGCTGTCTGGTTCCTGCTATGATGATACAGGTGCACAAATACCTGGGTACAAAGTGTCACCACTGTACACTGTAGGGAAGGAAAGGCAGCCGGGAACAGGTAGAAGGGTGTGGTGTTGCCTTGGTATTATACAGCTCTTTGTTCTGTTCTGGCAGCGATTTTGAATTTTTGGTTGTGAGCCTAGCCTTTAATGGCTGAGCCGTCTCTCCAACCCTCTAATAGCAATTTTAATAAGTATTCAGGGGGGAAATATTTATGTGCGTTTTGATGTTTATGCATGAAAAAATGGAACCAATTCCTGGGTGTGATATTATCTGAGACCATGAAATCAGAGGATTTTTGCCATTAAAAGTACATAGCCAGGGGCTGAGGAAATAGCTCCTGCATGTGAAGACCTGAGGTTAGATCTCCCCAAACCAGATATAGCTGAGTTGCTGTAGCATACATCTGTAATTCCAGTGGTCCTAAGGTAATAGGGAGGTAGAGACAGAAGGAACCTCCATCCTTGAGGCTCACAGGCTCCCTATACTGGCATATAAGAGACCCTGTCTTAAGCAAGAGAGTAGGCAAGGATCAATGCTTGAGACTGTCCTCTGACCTCCACATGCTTCACATGGATAGCATGCATGTCTGCATTTATATACACATCTTATACACACATGATGAAATGATTCTATATAGATGGCCTATATTCATGCATATATACACACACACATATACATCATTCCCATAGAGATAAAATGATTCTCTTCACAACCAGATGTAAACTTATTTTTGCCGTTGGCTACTGATATCCTAGAATCACTGACTCTTAATTTCCGTCTAGAGACTGGCTCAGTGGGACAGAACCTGACATAAAGATAACTCCTCGGGTAAGAACCTTGAGACTGGTTTCTTCAACATTTCAAATATAAAAACTGGATTTCGTGATTGAGCAATGAGGTCCCTGTTTGTCCACAAGTCGGTTTTTGATACAGGATTAACTTTGCCTAAGGGAAACAAAATGCAGCAAGATAACACAATAGTAACGAGGTGCAGCAAATATTATGACTGTGTGACAGAGGATCCTTTCCATATTAAAATAATTCACCCTTCAGCTTTTTGTCTGCAGATACACGTACCAAAAGCTCCTGTTGATAAGAGTTTACGACTCCCAACGAACAAGAAATGGACTTCGTTTGCTAGTGCTGCCTTCTCCTGTACAGAGAAAGCGTCAGTGTAAGAATAAGTACCTTGAGGTACAGATACAGGGTGTGCGTTTATTATTACACAGGAAGAGAAAGTGGCCTTGAGTCACCGATTCTGGACTCGAGTGGGCTTCCAGGTTTGAAAATCACAGAATAACTTATTATTTCAAACCTCTGCTCTTCCATCACGATGCATTTCAATAATAAGTAGTTACGACAAACAATACATGAAATACAATAATCTGAGCCAATGACTCACATGTCTGAATTAATAACAGAGCGGCATCAAGATGAGGTTGGAAGTTGGAAGGGAGGTAATAAAAATGATCTTTTCTCCCCTCCATATGAGTCACTATGAAACAAATGGCTTCTCCCCCCCTTCCCCCGCCACAGGCAGGGAACACAAGCATGGCTTGTTTTGTGGTTTGCTGTTTAATCATCATACTTAGAAATGCATTTACCACCATCAGGCCAAACAGGCACATTACTGAGAGACAAATAGAGAAAAGAGGATCCAGAACAAACATCCGCTCTGCTTTAGAACAGAAGACACAAATAGATGTTTGTGTATTGTGTGTGTGTGCTTGTGTGTGCGTGTATGTGTGTTTTGTATGTGCAAGTACATCTGCATGCATATGCATGCTTATGCATGTGCATATATGTACATGCGGAGACCAGAGGTTGGCATTGTATCTTCCTGAATGGCTCACAATCTTATTTTTTGAAGCAGAGTGTGAAGGTTGAATAGGTTTGGCCCCAGAGACTCACGTGTTTGAAGGCTTGGCCCATGGGAAGTGAATATTAGGAGGTGTGGCTTTGTTGGAGTAGGTGTGGCCTTGCTGGAGTAGGTGTGGCCTTGTTGAAGTAGGTGGAGCCTTGTTGGAGTAGGTGGGGCCTTGTTGAAGGAAGTGTGGAGGTGGGCCTTGAGGTCTCTTATGCTCAAGCTCCACCCAGTGTGGAATCCAGTCTCCTCCTGGTGCCTTCAGATCAAGATATTGAACTCCTCTAGCACCATGTCTGCCTAGATGTTGACATGCTTCCTACCATGCTGATAATGGACTGAACCTCTGAAACTGTAGGCCAGTCCCAGTTAAATGTTTTCTTTTATAAGAGCTGCCTTGGTCATGATGTCTCTTTACAGCAATAAAACACTAAGACACAGGGTCTTCTACGGAATTTGAATCTCACTGATTGGTTAGACTGGCTGGCCAGTGAGCCCTCCGGATCCTCTTATCACTGCCACACTCCTAATGCTAGGGTAGCAAACAGGCACAGAGTGGCTGGCTTCTATGTGGATAATGGAAGCCATGATTGTGAGGGAAATACTTTACAAACGGTGCCATCTCCCCAAATCCCCAGTAGATAATTTTATGAAGTTCCCAACATTTCTCTGAGATGCCAGTACTGGGACAGAGCCATTCTCAGGAGCTAGATTGACTATTCTAGATGGCTGGAAAAAGGGCTGCCAAAGAAGGGTGTTTAAATAAATGGACCCAGGGGACAAAAAAGAAAACCATGAGAGCAGACAGCTGAGAGAGCTCAAAGCCAGAGAGAAGGGTGGTGATGAACCCCAGGCGGGCCACACAGGGACTCCCCATACCTACCAAAGCATGCCAGTCTGCACCACAGGCTCCTTTTGTGTCCTTTTTTATTTTATTTATTTTATTTTTTGAGAACTGTCAATTTCAGGCTAACAAAAGGGGAAAGGTCAAGGCCCCCCCTCATCAAAGAGAGGAAGTCCCACCCACAACTGGAGATGCAGAGTTTAAATGGGGCCAGCTCAAACCCCCGCTCCTGCGGCCTTCCTCCTGTGCAGCACCTGGCAGGGACAGACCCACCCAGGCAGTCTCAGCTCACCTGAGGAAAAGTGGGGAGGTGCTCTCTCAGCCTTGTACCTGCACACCTTCCAAGCACGCAGGAGAAGGGTCGTTATTCTTCACTTGGGCCTCCCAAACACCCAGAAAGATTTACTTATAGATAGCAAGCCTCTACCCTCATAGTCTGTGCAGACAGCCCAGTTTACCCACCTGCTGTCAAGAATGGCAAGGGATGGTTAGGGGAAACTGTGGTATTTAATTACTTTTGCCAAGTAATTTTGACGTGCATTTAAAATTCTAAGAATCCAGAGGCTTCTGGGTAGTATGTGAATTACAGGAGTGGAAGGTATTTTTCTTTTTAATCTGTGTGGTGTGTGCATGGATGTATAGGCATGATTGTGTATGGGCTCACATGAGTGCATGTGTGGGCTTAAGCATATAGAGGCCCAAGGCTTATGTTGGAATTATACTGGCTCACTCTCCTACCTTGTCCATTGACAAGGGATGTGGGGTGGTATCTCTGAAATCTAGACCTTCCTGGTGTGGCTAGGATCATATGCCTAGCCTCGCTAGCCAGCTTGTGAGGGGGATCCCTGGTCTCTGCCTCCTGAGGCCAGGTTTACAGGAAGGCCGCCGTGTACGTCCAACGTTTCTGTAGGTGCTGGGGTCTGAACTCTAGTCCTCTCACCTGTATGGTCAGTGCTTTAACCACTGAGCCATCAGCCCAGCCTGAAAGCCAATGTAGGCACGCACGTGTGTGTGTGTGTGTGTGTGTGTGTGTGTGTGTGTGTGTGTGTCCATCTTGAACTGGTCCTTTAATGGTATAAGAGGGCTGCTTAGGCCCTGTACAGCATACATCCTTTCCTGCAGTTCTGTCCTCTCCAGATCACACAGGAGTGCTGAACTAATTGGGGACAGTGCCTCCGCCACCTCACTCTCAGTGTACCCTGGCAGTGTAAGGATGGGCAGCATGGTAATAGGCTGGCGCCGTGTGCTAGGGACACCGTTCCATGCAGGGTCCAGCGTGGCCCATGTAGACCTTTGGAGTTCTTTTTTTCTTGCTCTAGACTAAATTCTAAGGTTTGGTTGTCTCTAACCCTGTCTGATATTTAAAAGCACATTGTCCTGCTTCCGTTTTGACAACTCTACTGTAGGGAGCTTTAGCTCTGCTCTGATTCTGTGTCTCATCAACCCTGATACCCTGCAAGCTTCGAGAGGCTTCATCAAGGGAAAATGTGACAATGTGGTCACCGCTTGGGGATTTTATTTTACATTGCCTGATAGAGCTATGTTATGTTTATGGAGACAAGAGTTTAAAAATCACTTACTGCTGCTGTACATACATCAAAAACCAAATGAAATCAGCGTGTTCTCATACTTGGAGCCTGGCCTCCTGAATCTGCCTGCCCCAGTGGTGTCTGGGCCTGCGTCTTCCTGCCTGTATGGTCACGCAGGAGGGCTGCCGTCAGATGGCCCATAACTCAGATTCAGGGGCTCTGACTCCTACCATCCCACTGACCCCATCCTCTCCTCCACCCCTCTGCCCACTTGCTATGTCCTTTATTACTCCTTTGGATTTTTGAGTGACAGTAGACGTGCCTTTTCTCAGGGCATCCATTTTGACCTAGTTCTCCTTTTTTTCCCAGATAACCATACGTCTAGAATCTCCTCCGACCATGCTGCTCCATAAAAGGATAAAACCTGAAACCCTGGCCTGCTCTGATCACATCGAAACCCTTTTGAGGCTTTTTCTTCCCACAGCGCTAGTCCCTGCATGGTGTGCCACCTCTCCTGACTTGCTTGTTATTGGGCTCTTTCCAGAAAGCAGCTTAGGACAATGCATCAGTCTACTTGGTTCAGAGGTGTATGTAACCCCTGGGCCTAGGAGCCAGCATTGCACATAGCAACTCTTCAGTCAGCATTTGTGAAGGATATAGAAAATACTTTAAAAAAAATACAGGATCCAAAGTAGGGTCAAGATGCTTCAATTCCGTTTCACAAACACATTTTTAATTCCCAACTGGGAGAACATTCCCTAAAAATAATTCTTCATTCTCATCAGCTAAAGGTATAAGTGTGATTTTTGTGCCTCTGTGTTTTCTCATAGTGTAACGGAATCACAGTTTATTTCTGCAGTAGAAAAATGTTATTAAAAATAAGCATTATTTAAAAAAAAAAGAAATTGTCAAAATATTAAAAATCTTCCCAGGCTCTTAAGAACTCCACCATCAATAAAGAAAGTGCTTTGGGTGGTGAGTAGGATCAAAATATATTATATGTAGATATAAAATATTCAAAGAATAAATAAAATTTACATTAAAAAATAAAAATGTGTAGTCTCAATAAAAATGTGTGGTCAGAACCTCCAAGGGCTAAGGACTTCTGTAAGAGCTGTTCTAGGTAGACTTTCCCGTAATTTGGGCTGTGGTGGACCATCATTTGGAGTAAGCGAAACAAAAGCCATCTCCCATCTCAACCTTATATGTTATTCCTTACAGGACCTGACTAGAAGTAATTCTTTTGCTGGTCTTGTGGTTTCTGTGTTAAACTGGGCAGGTGCTGCTATACTTTGCTATTAGAGACATGGACAATTATTATGCTTGACATCCTCACTTCCTGGTAGGATGCAGGGGGAGGGGACAAAGAGGGAAAGGGGGAAGGAAACAGGGAGAGAGGAAGGGAAGGAAGGAGAAGTAGGAGAGACCCAAACACACTAGACCCAGATTGCTCATTCCTCCCAAACCATTGGGAGACCCAGAGTCTCAGGTTCCTGGAAGTAGATTCTCTGTTTCTTGGAGGGGGAGGCGTGGGGGACTGGGTCCAAGGATTTCTGGGTAGGAAGGGATGCCTCCAGGGACAGAGGGGATAAGAAGTTACACTAATCAAGACTTTCAACACTGACAGGAATGGAGTTGAATCCTAGTGAAGGCTTACAATCTCACTGATGAGTGTCACTGGGGAGCAAACTGCTCAGTAGCAGGGCATTTTCTGGACAATACAAATTAGCTTAATTACTATATATTCCATAAAACCCTTGGACAAAGGCCCCAGCTTGTGTCAGGTTGCACAAAGCTAGTCACTGAGTCCCTCCTGTCCCAAGGCACACCGAGGACAGCAGGTCCCCATGTGTTGGGTGGTGGCTCAGTGTCCAGGGTGGGTGCTGCCAAGGAACATGGTACCCCTGCTCCCTTCCCATGTCCTACCATGCTCTCTAGGATGACCATTCTATACAGACTCTGTGCATAAGACAGTACAGAGTCTCACCCCCCTTTTCATAGCCTCTTCATGTGTGTTTACTGCACACATTTCATGCCACATGTCAGGGAGAGTCCACATGTGTTCCTTATTCTCAGGCAGCTCATACCACAGGAGGACAGGATACTAGGTCAGTGTGAGTCAGGGTTCTCTGAAGGAACAGCGTTCAAGTATTCCCTGGCTCTGTCACCGTGTCTTCAAAGGGCCATTCTACCATTCTCTCATGCCAGCAGCTTCAGGGTGGCGGGAGACTTTGCGGTAAGACCAGCAGGTTTCATGAGTGAGGGCCTACAGTCACAGTTCTCTGGCTGTGAAGTGACTTCCCCAGTCCACGGTGATGCTGTGTCGACTACTCATGATGGTAGAGAAGCCTGTATATGGAGAGTAATTTTGGCAGAAGCATTGCATGCAGGAAAGGCAAGCCCGTAACCAGAACAAGTCTTTATTCCAATAAGGAGAAAACAGCAGATCCGGGCTCATGACTGCTATGAGTCAGCCTGCACTCGGTACCTCACCCTCTGGATACGAGGTAGGCACCCTGACATCTTGAACAGACTGAATTTAGTGGGATGTGCTAAAACTCATGGTCCCCTGCTGTACATGGGAAATGGCATCTCCTAACACCAAGTTTATCAGTCAGTCAATGCTATAGGAGATGCTATGCATACACTAGTATGGTTCTTCTGCTGGTTCTGCCTCTCCCCAAGGCTCTGTGACTCAGATGCCACATTCAACCCTATGTCTGGGGGAAAGGGAACCTTTTCTTCCTTCTGGGTAAGAGGAGAAGGACCAAGTATCCACTTCCTTTCCTGAGATTGACGGGGAATTAGAAAAATCGGTATTTGGCATATCCGTCATTCCACACTTCCATCATAGGTACACAGGAGTTTGCAAGGCAGCCAATTCAGACCTCGGTACATATCAATAATGTATTGAATAATGCAGACTCCAAAATTAAAACAAACAAACAGTATATAGCATATATACAAAAACTAGGGTGCTGTGTGTGTGTGTGTGTGTGTGTGTGTGTGTGTGTTCGTTCGTGCAGGTGTGTGAGTCTGGCCGGCTGTGGAGAATGGAAGCCAGAAGTCACAGGCAGCATGCTTCTTCATGATGGCTGGCTAGCAATAGGCAAGATAAGCAGCCAAATATGGACCTGCCAAAAAGACGGCTAAGCATGAGGGCCCTGGCATCTACCCAGCATCACACAAAACACAAAGATACAGGGTGGGCAATGGGAACTCTGAGGGAGGGCGCTCTGTCCCCAAGAGGAGGGATTTGGGATATAAAGGAAGGGCCTTATTATATTCTGGTTCCTGTACTTCCAGGGACACCCTGGTCGTGAAAACACCCAGGATACCTAGGCTGCTGTGGTTCGGACTAACAAGGGAGTTATACCCACTCAGCAAAGATCAAGGGCACTTCCCTTGGCTCAGCTCCCTGGTTTCTTCTGATGAATAACAAATGCCCTGCTTCTATGTAACTAACTAGGTTTGATGAGTCCTCACCAACCAAGCTGAACACCGAGGGGGTAGAGTCAGATCTTATTATCTCAAAACAAATTTATGGGGCTGGAGAGATGGCTTGGTAACTAAGAGCACTTGCTACTTTGCAGAGGAACCCGGTTTGGTTCTCAACACCCACACGGTAGCTCACAACCGCCTGTAACTCTAATTTCAAGGATCCAATCCCAGAGATCCTCTGTAGGCACCAGACATGCATGTGGTACTCATACATACATACATACATACATACATACATACATACATACAGGTAAAACATTTATCCACATAAATAAATAAAAAAAATCATGCCCATATTAAAAAAGTTATGTCATTCCCTCCAAGTCCCTTCATGTCCCCCCACAACATCTCCTCCCAACTTTGTCTATTTTCTTTTTTCAAACATAATCCACCAAGTCTATGTATAATCAGTATTGTCGTATGTTTGTGGGTATGGGGCTACAGCCTACCAGGGTCACAGCCCCAAAGAATCATTCTATCTCCCCCAGTAGAACTGTGCCAGTAAGCTTTATTTAAATATTAGGAGTGAGGATGCTGACCAGTATGGCCCAGAGCCAAGGCTGACTCATGAAGACAGAAGTTCCCAAAATCCTCCAGATTATACCCAAAGAGTAATTTGTCCCTTTGAGAAGAAGGCAGACATGTAGAGAGGCACCACATGGAAGAAGCCAGCACAGAACCATATATCCTGCTCTGATGTTCATGCCTACCAGAGGCAGCTTTAAGTACCCCAGATGACACGGGGAGTAGGCACGGGGGAATCCCAGGCGTCTGAATGTTTTAACTGCACACTGGTGAGTGCAACGCCATATCATTTGTCAAAGCCTTTGAGCTCAT
>JADRCD010173651.1:0-17207 GCA_019843815.1 Montemys delectorum | reverse complement strand
ATGTTTTTTTGAGACAGGGTTTCTCTGTATAGCCCTGGCTGTCCTGGACTCACTCTAGGACCAAGCTGGCCTCGAACTCAGAAATCCCCATCTCTGCCTCCCAAAGGCTGAGATTAAAGGCATGTGCCACCACCACCCAGCTAAAAATTCCTGAAGACAGGCTGATAGAGCCTCTTCGCCCAGATATAACCCCATCTGTAGCTTCGGGGCCTTGCTTACATTTCCTTCCACTGCCCAAGGGCCACAGGTACAAGCCCCTGACCCAGAGTCAGGGCAGTGTCATCTCTAAGCTTGTCATCACTGGTCTTGGGGGTGAGTTGGGGGCACTTCTCAGGCTGTGTTCAGAGGCTGTCCTGGCATCCTTGCCTGGATATTCTCCCATATCTTCCATTCCTTCCTACCCAACTCTTCCTCTCTCCTTTGCCACCAGATTCTTCTCCGGGATAAGGAACCCAGCTAGCTGCCCTGACCCAGTTCTCAAAACAAGCCAATCCAGTACCCAGTTCCTTATGTTTGTCCCACCTCCCTCTGCCAAGGTCAGGTGAGGTCACACCAGTTTCTATGTGCATGTGACATCAAGAACTTTCCAGCTAAGCTCTTACCAGCCTTTCTGTTCAGGGTCTGAGAAGTGGTTGACACGGAGACCTGTCCCTAGGCCTGACCTCTCTGTCCCTGCTGTCCCAAAGCCCTTGCTTTTTGTCCTGGGCTGACTACAGCAGGGTGTGTTCTGCCAGAGCAGCTCTAAGCCGGCCCAGGGATTGGCACTCAGCTACTCACTGAATGAACACGTTGTTGGCAATCAGCTGCGACTCGCTTGGCTGAGAAGGAGTGCCCCCCTACTTGCTCTGCACAGCCCCACAGGTTGTTTTTCAAAACTGAAGACTGATTGCCATCTAAACATCTGCCCGGTTCCTCAGCCCTGTAGGACGAAGTTCTCAGATGGAATCCGGAAAACAAGGCCATCTCTGCTTTGCTTTTGCATCAGGGCAGGCATTCTGGCCTTGCATGTTGCTGTCACAGTGTTCAGCTTCATGCCAAGAGCACTGTACCTTTGCACCCTGGTAGCAGGCAAGTGTTTACCATTCAGAAAGGCTGCTATGAAAGCTTATTGTTCCCAGGAACCACTGGGCCTGAACTGGTTCCCTGAACCACTGAGGTTGAATGAGGGGGCCCAGGATGGCCCAGTCCCAGGCTGGGGTGGGGCTACAACCTCCCATCTGGCAGTCTGCTTGGTCGGGAACCAGAACAATTTTTTCAGGAAACTATTCCTTGCAATCCCACAGAGGTAAGGATTGGGCCTTATTGGGCCTTTTCCAGGTGAATCAAAACCGGAACCTTTGCCTGAGTCTCACTAATGAATTTAATCTGTATCCCAGTAGGGCTTCAGCAAACACAGCTGCTTGACTCCACCCAACCTCTCAGCAGGGACAAGCAGGACTTCTGCCGGAGGGCTCTCTCCAAGTCCACTGTCTACAAGTCTGGTGATCCCAGCTCTGCTACCCATATAGGAAGGTCTGGAGCAGCAGAATTCCAGGCTCTGTAGCCATTTTTCTGATCCCAAAGGATACTGAGCTATCCCCCCTCTCAAGCCATTTCATCTCAAAAAGATGGGTCCCTGGCCCACCTTCCCAGAATTAAGGTCTGAGAGGTAGTGGAGAGTCCAGCAGATCTCATTCAGGCAGCAGCAGCACTGCCAAATATCAGAACCTCAGTTCGGAACCCACAGTGCTGAGACACACCAGCTTCGGGACCCCAGATGTAACCGCCAGAACTCATTCTATAGAAACACACTTAACCAGAAAGCCTGAGAGGCCCGGGGTGGAGATCCCTATCACTATTACCTTGTAACTGTAAGTTCCTGTCACTAGTCGCTGGTTCTCTCAAAGAAGCCCAGAAGGTTTCAGTCCCTCCCTCTTTTCTTTCTGCGACTCTTTCTGAGTAAAGGAGGCTTCAGGTCCTCCCGACCCACCCAGCCTAGGACGCGAAGCTCGTACCTGGGCCGGGACGGGTCGGTAGCCGAAGGACAGGAGCCAGGAGCGCCGAGAAGGCGGTGGCCGCCGATCCTCGCCCGCTGCGCTTTAACTGGCAGCCCCGTAGTGTCGCGTGCTTTCCTCGGGCCGGGTCCCGCTGCTTCGTCGGGCTCCAGGCACGGGTGCGGTCGCCCCACCTGGCCTGCCGCACACACCTGTGTGCGGGGCTCGACACGCACCACGTCCTCTGGAGCTTCGGTCCTCCCGGGCCGGAGTCATTGGCACCCCGCCCACTACCGCGAGCCCCGCGGGCTACAAGGCAGCCACTTTACTGTTCCTGGGACGAGGCCAGCGCCCGCCCCGGCTAGGGCAGGGCGGTATCGTAGGAGGCGGATCCCGGAGAGCTGCCGCGGGCGCCTGGATAAGAGGACCCTGGACCTCCCGCCCCAGGGTGCTGGTGGCCGGTGGCCGGTGGCAGGGCCATGTTGCTAGTGCTGCTGAGCTTGGCTGCAATGTGCAGGAGCGCCCTGCCTCGAGAGCCGGTAAGCATCCCTCTTCGCCGTGGGCACCCTTTCCCTCGGTTTCCATCCTTTTAGCTGAACCCTGACAAGCGACAAGCGCATGAAGACCTACCAGCTCAACTGTCGAGAAAATTGTCCATGAACTACTCTCAGAAAGGGGCCAGATTTGCACCCAGAGATAACTGCAATGGCCCTTGAGCTCACACCATCCGTCTATTCCCATCCCGGAAGGTATCTGCTGTCAGACTGTTTCCCGGGGGTGTGAGGTTTAGAACTGTCACAGATGCCACCCTGGGCATTCGAGTTCATCTAGTCTTAGTATTCTCCTCAAAAAAAAAAAAAAAAAAAAAAAAAAAAAGTTGACCGGATAGGTGGTACTCACACAAGGTATGCCTCGTCTCCAGGTTCATGATGACAAACAAGACAGTATTGCTTACATCTGTGCTGCCCACCTATCCGGTCAACAGAGCCTGCATCTGTCTGCTCGCTTGCTTTTCCTTTCTGTCTAGGGCCATGTTGACTTCTGAAGGCAGTTTTCCTTTCTTCTCCAGTCCCCACAAATGAAAGAATCTTTCTAGTTATTCAAGAGGAAAAAGCTCATCCTCAACAAGGCATTTAGATGCAATCCCTGCCCTGATCACACAGCAGTGAGACATCCTTGATGGCTATGACAAGCCAAAGCTTGTCTATGGTGTCCTAAAGCCAGCAGCTGCTGTCC
The DNA here is from genome assembly GCA_019843815.1 of Montemys delectorum. NCBI lineage: Eukaryota > Metazoa > Chordata > Mammalia > Rodentia > Muridae > Montemys > Montemys delectorum. The sequence goes on along the minus strand of JADRCD010173651.1, from coordinate 13,998 downwards.
TTGCCCTCTCTGTGCAAAAGGAAAACTCTTCTGGGGGCAGCTGTGAGGAAAACTGAATGAACTCTACTAAATGTAGAGCTGTTGCCTGGCTTTTCCTACACACCTTGTCTTGCTTACCATTCAACTGGATCTTGGTTCCTACTAGGTCACTCATTTGTTTAATAGGAGAATGTTACAAAGCAAAGGACAATGGATGACTTCGTCCAAACCAAATTTGTTCCATCAAAACCTCTGCTTCTTGCCTTCACCAAGGTTTTGGAAGTGAGAGGGCTGAGGTCCTTGAGTCCCTTGGGCTTGTCACATGTGTCTTACCACTGAAGATTACTGACAACTAAAATAAATGTTTTAGGTTCAATATACTATTTCCAAACCATACTATTCATTTTGTTTGTTTGTTTGTTTTGAGACAGGGTTTCTCTGTGTAGCCTGGTTGTCCTAGAACTCACTCTGTAGACCAGGCTAGCCTTGAACTCAGAAATCCACCTGCCTCTGTCTTCCAAGTGCTGGGATTAAAGGCGTGTGCCACCACTGCTCGGCTACAATTCATTTTTTTTTTTTTAAATGTAATCTTCAAAGGGTTTAGTACTGGTCTTTCATAGACACTAGTTTTAGTTTTTTGAAAGCTGCTTTAGAAAAATGAAATCAGCAGGGCAGTGGTGGCACACGCCTTTAATCCCAGCACTTGGGAGGCAGAGGCAGATGGATTTCTGAGTTCGAGGCCAGCCTGGTCTACAGAGTGAGTTCCAGGACAGCTAAGGCTACATGGAGAAACCCTGTCTCGAAAAGCCAAAAAAAAAAAAAAAAAAAAAGAAAAAGAAAAGAAAGAAAAATGAAATCATAGTCCCCCCCCCCCCACTGGTTTTCTAAGCTGAGTCCTAGAGCAGAAAGGTATACTATGAGCCTGATTGGGGGGTGGGGGGAGGAGGTTCTGTGGGCTGCAGTCATTAATTGCTACTTGCTTTCTTTTCCTCTTTGCATAGCCAATCCTTAACCTGGAGAATTAATAAATATTACAGTGTCCTGAAAACCAACAGTTAAGCGTTAGATAATAAAAGGGGCCTCACAGTAGCCCTCAGTAATCTGAGGCAGGGAAAGAAGGCATGCATGAGGCCTACCTGGTCTTCCAGTGGGTGAGCAGTTACCAGGAAACCAGGCATACCAATGGCCAATCCATGGTCCACCACAGCTACAGTGGGGTAGCATAATTCCCCTCAAGCTGTAAAGTGCAATCAAACTAGCTCTTTTCTTTTAAAAAATTTAAATAATTTTATTTTTAATTGTGTGTGTGTGTGTGTGTGTGTGTGTGCTCATGTGCAAACACCCTCAGAGGCCAGAGATACTGAATTCTGGAGCTGGAATTACAGGCAGTTGTGAGTTGTCCAACGTGGGAGCTGGAACCTAAATGCAGGTCCTCTGCAAGAACAATATGCCCTCTTAAGTGCTGAACTGTCTCTCCAGCTCCCAGCTCATCTTTTCTTTGAAAACTTGTCACTTGTATATGCATCTAAGGAAAAAGATGGTGTTTTGCCTAATTAGGTAAAAGTAAGCATTGTGGTTTACTGGCTTCAACATGACATTTGGTTTCTCTCTTTCCTGCAGACAATTCAGTGTGGCTCTGAGACAGGTGGGTGCATTAGAGAACTGGCAAGATCACAGGAGACCAGGCACAGTGTGGTGCGTTGCCTTGTTAACTAACAGGAGTGAGGTTCTCAAGGCAGAATTTGGGGAGTAAGGATGTGTTGACAATGGGCTAGCCTCGCAGTGAATTAGCATACAGGCAAGCGGGGCATGCTAAGTGGGAAGCAGTTCCTGCCACCCCACAGAGACAGAGACTAGGGTGCAAGGGGTGACACCACTGTTGGGAGCAGGCAGCCAATGTTTTACACATAGGTACCCGACATGGTAGCCTCTGAAGAATGGGTGGGTTTGCCCAAGAATGTGACTCGGGAGGGTGAGCCTCGGAAGGTGCAGTGGCAGCAAAGGTGGGGGGGCTAAGAAAGAGCTGTCATAGTGTGGGCTAGCTGGCTGGAGTCCTGGGTGAGGCTTTGGAGAAAGGAGGACTGGCGTTAGTAAATGTGTCAAACACATACACATACACACACACACACACACACACTGTGTAGTTTGGGAGTTTGGGACCATAAAGCTGAGAGAATTTATTTGGGTGCATAAACCTGCCAGCATGCAGGAGTTTGGCTTTCCTTAGCAGAAGTGAGTTGTGAATGGGTGATGAAATACAAGAGATCATTTGGAGGAAGTAACTTCTGACTGGGCCTGAAACACGAGTGTCACACAAAGTCCCTTTGCCTCCTTCCAGGGCCATCTCCAGAGTGGATGGTCCAACACACACTCACTCCAGGGGACTTGAGGGACCTCCAAGTGGAACTTGTCAAGACAAGTGTGGCAACAGAGGAGTTTTCAATTTTGATGAATGTAAGCTGGATACTCCGGGCAGACGGTGAGTTTGCATCAGTCACAGATACCCTACAAGTACATGGGCATATATACTGTCCTAGGATGTGTAGAGTAGCACTATTCATAACTGCATGTAGAGGACCAAGCACAGAGGAATCACAAAGTGGATACTTTGGAACTCAATATAGTGATGAGAATTCTGTGTGTGTGTGTGTGTGTGTGTGTGTGTGTGTGTGTGTGTAACAATATGGATGTCACAAACACAGTTTGACGTCAGGATGGGGTTTGGGAGCTCCTCTGGCTTGGAAGTGATTTAAAGCACAGGCAGCACTAGGCTGGGGGAGTCCTTGGCTAGGCACGTACGTGTGTAAAGTCACTGGACTATGGAAGGCTTTCCTCAGCCATACCTCATGAAGAGATGATCTCCCCTCACTTTAGGGAAAGCTCTGCTTGGGTAACTTTCCTACTTCTCAAATGACATCATGAAAGTCCTGGAGTTTTCTCCAGATTTTGTTGAGAGCAACATGCAAGCTCCTTACACGAGCCAATCCTGGAAGCTTGATGATGACACTTGTGGTTTCCATTTGCCAAAGTTAAACTTGGTTTATAGTCAAGAGTCCATTTGCTCAGCACCTGGGAAGCTGAAACAGGCGACTGTTACAAGCTGGAGGCCAATCTGGGCTATATACTAGTTCCAGGACAGCCTGGGCTACAGGGCAAGACCTTGTTTCAAAAACTCAAGGAGGTTGTGGAAAGAGCCAGAAGGGTCCCTTGACTTGGGAAAACAAGTCAGCGATAGGCTTCGTCACTGTGTTTTTCAGAGTAGAGGGAGAGGCAGCCAGCAATGCCCCAAAGGGGAACTGGATCTGTATAAGTGGGGTGGGGCTGGAAGGACCAGGGCAGGGCCCCAGGATACTCCTGTGAGATGCTACAATAGGCTTTGGGCCCAACCAAGCAGACTGAGGTCTTTGGTTGCTGCTGTTATGGACTTTAAAGGGAACTTGGAAATACAGGGATGGAGGAACAGACAGATGAGAAGGTATGGTATGTAGGGACATAGGGTGGTCAAAACAGGCATGGCCAGGTAATGATGCTTAGAGGGTCTTTGTAAAAAAGAAAAAAGTCAAAGCTAAAGCCTGAAGCATCCACTAAACCGGAAAAAAGCAGTGTATAGGACCCATTCATTCCATCCCTAGGCCTAAAAGAAGTACCCATACGCATGCACTGAAAGACACACCCTAGGATATGTGCAGATGCCAAGCAGTCAGCTTAGACCAGGGCAGATGCATCACTAACCACAGGCACTTTGTACAACTCAGGCCAGCCTCGGAGCAGCAGGGGTCTTGGGCTTTGGAATCTAAATTTGCATCTCCTGCTGATGAGCTGTAGAAGTTCAGACAGAATTCCCCCTCACCCCCAGACTCCTAAAACCTCATTCACTCTAGTCTACACACTGGGTACCACGGTACACACCAGCCAAGACAAAGCATTTACACTACTGAGAATGTGTGAGCCACATAAGCGCAGCGCTAACGAAAGCAACCTCCCATTTAACTGTCTCTGCAGCCAGCATCCGCTTGTTGAAGGCCACCAAGATCTGCGTGAGTGGCAAAAACAACATGAATTCATATAGCTGTGTGAGGTGCAACTACACAGAGGCCTTCCAAAGCCAGACCAGACCTTCCGGCGGCAAAGCAAGTACTTCTAGGCTGTCCCTGACATACAGACAGACCCTTTGTGTGAGGAGCATGAATACCATGCTTCAAGAAAGCCTGATGATGCAGAGCAGAGCAAAATGCCTGGCTCCAAACTCTAGTTGTCTGCTCAGTGCCTGAGGAAGGCAGCATCTTTGAGATTCAATGCCCAACGAAATGAGGGGAGTTGAACTTAAATTATATCCTGGCTCTAAAATGCCACACTTTTTTGATTCTGAGCTATATCAGTAGATTGGGCTGGGCCTATTCCCTACAGAAAGATTGGCCAAAGATCTGTATCAGCTGGAGCATAGAGATGCTCCATTAAATGACAAATGAAAAGGGGGAAGAGGGCAAGGGCTCTCAAGTCCTACAACCTAAGTTCAGTCCATAGTACATAATTCAGTTCTACATGGAAGAGAGTGCAATTCCTCTAAGTTGTCCAGACCTTCCCACATGCACTATGGCATGATCCCCCACTAGCGCACACACACACACACACACACACACACACACACACACACACACACGCACAATACATAAATGTGAAAACATTTACAGATGAAAATGGCCCCACACAGCGGCTCTGCTCTTGTATTGTACAGATGCCTTGCTTTGCTTTGCAGTGGACATTCTCCTATGTAGGTTTTCCTGTGGAGCTGAGCACACTCTATTTCATCGGTGCCCATAACATCCCCAATGCTAATATGAATGAGGACAGCCCTTCGTTGTCTGTGAACTTCACCTCGCCAGGTAAACTTCCTCGACATTTTGGTTCTGTCTTAATTGTCTCACCTGTGTTATGGCATGTGGTTTGGTGCAACGAGCCTTGGGAACCCTTGGAAGCTGTCAGCTTCCTCCTCTGTGGACACAGTACTAAGCAGTCCTCACTCAGGGTAGAGAGTGTTAAGTTAGGTAAATGTGGGAAATCATGTTCCTGGGTGCCAGGCAGGACACAGAATGCATCATCTATCTATTGTGTATGCATGGCACACAAAAATGGTGAAACCTCAACTCCGGTCCTTTGCAGTTGGTGCCTTGTGCCATTCAGGGTGGCTTTGATGTCATACCATTTACAGCATGGAACTTTTTAGCTTCCTGACGACACCAAAGCTCACTGTTTATTTTCATTTTTGGGGTGTGTGTGTGCCCTTTTTCTTTTAAAAAAGTGAGTTTTATTTGGAGATGGTTTTTGAAAAGTTGCAAAAGTAGCATGTTTCCATGCAGCTCTCAGTTCTGGTCCCGCTGGCTGTCGGCATCTTGTTTTCAGGGTGCACTTGTGAAAACAAGGAAGTAACACTGGCATATTTTCAGCAGCTAAACACCAGGCTCTTTGGATTTCAGCTGCTTTCCCATTACAACTTCCTCCTGTTCCAGAGGCACTTGGTCACTATGCCACCCCAGCCTCTGGCCTTGCTTTTTCACGGACTCGTCAAGCATTATCTAGATTGTCTCCAATCTGAATTTATCTGATGCTTGCTTCGTATGTAGGCTAGGGATATGATGAGGCTTGGGTATGAATCCCATAGAAGGCATTGAACTCTTCTCATTATGTCCTATCTGGGGTGTGTGACCCTCATTGTTAGTGAGGGTCATGCCTACTAGGCATCCGGGTACCCACCACCCGGAGGTTCATGTCTGGAAAAGGCAGAACCTATATGTATTATCAACTCTCACTTTTGTTTCCAAGTCACCTTCTGGAGACTGTTTTGATAGAGGCTGTACTTAAAAGAGATTACTTAAAGCTTCCATGGGAGAGTGAGTTCCTGTTTAACAGTAAAGTGTTAAGTGCCCTGTTTAGATCTGCAGTCTCTCATATCTAAAGTGTGCATGTGTATATACTGGGCAATGGGTTCTAATACCTTTTACTCAAATGTAACAACTTTCCTTCACATTCCCAGGCTGCCTAAACCATGTAATGAAATATAAAAAGCAGTGCATTGAGGCAGGTAAGTGGACGTAGCATTGTGATTCTGTCACCTGGAGATACTCCTGCCTGGGACCCATGGAGCCTCACCTGTCCTCAGACAGATAAATAACTGAGAGGTAGAGGTGCAAGTTCTCTAAGTCATTGTCAGTGAAGGAGCTGCTGGAGCAGCTCTGGGCTGAGCAGCTAGCTATCCAGACTGGGGCAGGCTCTTAGGTTTACACAGGACAGCAACAGCTACAGGAGACCACCCCTGTCCCTATGCTGAACTAACACTGTATCCCAAATCCTGCTTAAAAGCAGTGCCCATAGAAAGCTGTTTAGTGACTGGAGAAGAGCTCCATTAGCCTTTACACGTGCTCACCACAACTGACCTGTGGTCAGTGGAGGCCCTGGGTAGCTTCTGTTTGGATTGACAAAGAGCGTGAGAGTTTGCCTTCTCAAAAGATTCCCTTCACTATGTAGACTCTTAGAGCTTCCTTTCAATCATGAAGCTTTTTTTTTTTTTTTTGATAGTCAGTCCCTCATTCCAGTTTCTAAGGATGAGTATAAACTTCAGAGCAGTATAGCCTTGTAATGCCGAAGGAGTGAGTGATACTGGGTGTATGTGTTTGGGGGGGGGGGGAATCTTTCCTCCCACCAACAGAGCACCATAAAAGAATGGAGCTGTGAGGGGGTGTGAAGTCCAGGACCTGGGATCAGCTCTCCAATTCACTCCTAGAACCAGTTCCCAGCCAGGGCCAAAACAGTTCCTCCCATAGGGAGGATAACCTGTGTTATTATATATATATATATATATATATATATATACATACACACACACACACATATATATATGTATATATATATATATATATATATATACACACATGTTCCTGGAAATCTGTCCAGTCTTATTTGCAAGTCATATGAGTGAGACAATGGACTTTCTGATAGTTCATCTGCCAGGGATTCCTGTAAGCTGTGTGCATTTCCTTCCTTCTTTGTATCCAGTAAGGCTGGAAGTGTATCCTTGTAAGTCCTGAGTCTCTGTGTACTTCCTTCATATTTTGGAACACACCTCCTACCTCCTAAACTAAGGTTCTTCCTCCCAGCCTAGAAAGGAGAAAATAGTGGTCTTTGCCCTCTCACCTTAAAATATAGGGTGAGCACTGAACCCAGTCATAGACTGAGACCTGCCTCTACCAGCTCAAGGAAGCTATTTGTAGCAAAGCAGCAGCATTGGGGGTAGTCCCTAAGCTTTCTTGGACATCAGATACTTTGGATTCTGGGAACAGTGTGAGAAGATATATGGGTCCCTGTCTCTTGGGTGTGTGCTTAAGGATTTAGATTTGTTTCTGTAAAGTCCCCATGGGGACTCAGATAAGGGAGCAATTATCAGAGTACTCTCTCAACTTGCAGGAAGCCTGTGGGACCCAAACATCACTGCTTGTAAAAAGAATGAGAAGATGGTTGAAGTGAATTTTACAACCAATCCCCTTGGAAACAGATACATGGTTCTCATTCAACGGGACACGATATTGGGGGTCTCTAGAGTGCTGGAGGTACTCCCTTATCACCACCCCACTCCCAATCTCTAGCTTCAGTATCTTGAAGGGAAAGTACAAACATTTTTAGGATCCTCTGAATAGGTTCCAAGAGAGCTGTAGTTAACTCTAGTTCAAGAACACTAAGCCTACCTTGATTAATGTAGCAGAAACAAGTCCCTGTAGGCCTGGGGACAAGGAGTCTAAAATCAAGGAAAGGCTGAAGTTCTAGGCTTCTGAAGTGAGTCCTTATTCAGAGTCCATGCATCAGAAGTCAGTCAGTCAGAGTGGCTCCATCATGATTGTGACTTAAAGCTCTGTCTGTCTCCCTTGTCTGTACCAGACTAAACTGACCAGAACATCTGTAACCATTCCGGTGAATGAGGAGAGCGAAGGTGCCACGGTTCAGGTGAGTAGTCTGGGAAGGGAGGGACACTAGAGAAGTGGTCGCTCCACCATGGATGCTTTCTGTATGTGCATGTGTGGTGGGAGAATTCTGAGTAAGTATTCAACAGTTGATACAAACTAGCCTTCCGATGGTTCTTTTTAAGGATGCCAAGTCTCCTCAGTCAAGCAGTGATTAGGGACTCCTTATCGGTCTTCACAGTGGTGAGATCAGAAAGCTGACTCTGCAGCTAGAGCGCCTTTTGTTTGGATTGGTGGCTGTTGACCTTCCAAAGTGTTTTCTTTTTTCTTTTTCTTTTTTGTTTTTTTTTGAGACAGGGTTTCTCTGTGTAGCCTTTGCTGTCCTGGAGCTCACTCTGTGTAGACCAGGCTGGCCTCGAACTCAGAAATCTGCCTGTCTCTGCCTCCCAAGTGCTGGGATTAAAGGTGTGCGCCACCACTGCCCGGCCCAAAGTGTTTTCATTTCTACTTACTAGCATGGATTCCAGGAGTAATGCTGAGACAGGACAGTCACTTTATTTCCCCAAAGTGAAAAGTGAAGCTGCAAAGGTTTGAGGCTGGAAGGCTGGGGTGCAGATCAATGCCTGAACTTTGGAGAGCAACTGTTTGTCTTCTGGGGGCCTCGGATGGCCCAGGTGGAAACAGAAAGTCAGGTCCCCGTAGTTTACAACATGGGTGTACAGGGGGTCACAGTACAACACAACCACACCCAAGTTATTCTCCACTCCCTGGAACACCAAGTACTCAGGGTGAGCGAGACAGCAGCCCCCGGCACCACAGCAACTGCTCCTTTCAGGAAGCCATGAACTTTCCGAGTGCCAGGGAAATCACCTCCTGTTGGCCAGGGGAAGATTTGGATGTTTACTGGGATGGAGCTAACTGCCCTTTTAGAATAGGAAAATACCACGTCAGTCAGTAGCAGGCACAAAGTTCAAGGGCATTGCAGGAGTTTTAGTCTTGGGTCACCAGATTGGATTTGTGGGCTACAAGTGTACCCAAGCAGAAAATTGACTATGCCAAGAGGTGAAAGCAAAAACAAAGTAGGGGTGTCAGTGTTTTAAGTGGGACACTGTAAACATTTCCTGAGGCACTGGAGAACCTTCTGATTGCCCCTTCTCCTCAGGTGACCCCATATTTACACACCTGCAACAATGACTGCATCCGACACAAAGGGACAGTTGTGCTTTGCTCAAAGACAATTGCCTCCTTCCCTCCAGATAACGGTGAGTGCCTATTCTTACCACAGGATGGTCAGAGAGGCTCAGGAAGCACAGGGCCCCTTTCATACATAACAGGTTATGCTGTGTCTGTGAGGAGCATTAAGAGGTCCCTGCCTGTGTGCCTGGAACTGCTATGACAGACTATGCTGCCCCAGAAAGCTCATGGACAAGTAAAAAAGGCTTGTTTGAAATGAAGGCACTCTTTTTCAAAAGCAGGGTAAACGAGGGGGGAAAAGAGCGCATGGGAGTTGTTCTAAGTGCCACGAGGCTACAAAATGGGAATCAAGGACTGGTGTGAGCAGCACTGGGCCCGTGAGGGAATATGCACTGCAAGACATTCCGATTCTCTCAGAATCTTATTTGGTTAACAAATCAGGAACACTGGCACCAAAAGACGACTCCCTGGTGCCTGAGAGCATGTTCTGGAAAATGTCTTTGGATTTAGAGATGCCTCAGTTCTTTTTATGGACAAACAAAATATTCTGAACCTAGCCCACGGGTGGGGCCAAAAGACCAGAATCAGCCAGACAAGCTTTTGATAATTACCCTAGAACCCTGACTTCTATGTGGGCACACCGTGTGTGTGTGTGTGTGTGTGTGTGTGTGTGTGTGTGTGTGCGTGCATTATGTATGTAAGTTCATCCTGAGGACCAAAAATTCTTCAAACAACAAAACCCCAGCATTCAAACTCTAGTTGCCACAGTGCAAAAGCATGTGTGCTTGAGGAATAGAAGCCTGAGCTTAGAGAATGGCTCCAGTTCCTGCTGAGAATCCAGGTAGAGCCCTGGTGAGTTGCTCAGTGGGTACAATCACTTGCTACAAACCTGGGTTGGATCTCTCTTGGAACCCATGGTCAAAGGAAAAAGCACATACCCTAAAGTTGTCCCTGCCTTCCATATATACGCTGTGGCATATGAGTGCCTGTGTTCATACACATCACACTAATTTTTTTTGTTTGTTTGTTTTTTGAGACAGGGTTTCTCTGTGTAGCCCTGGCTTTCCTGGAACTCACTCTGTAGACTAGGCTGGCCTTGAACTCAGAAATCCTCCTGCCTCTGCCTCCCAAGTGCTGGGATTAAAGACGTGTGCCACCACCGCCCGGCACACTAATATTTTTGTTGTTATTGTTGTGAGTCTAGTCAGTCATGGCGGAGCCACCTCTCCAGCCTATATAGTAATACATTCTTTTTTGGAAGAGACCTGGATATCAGCAAAGAACCCTTAATCAGCAGACACCCCGTAAAGATCTTCTAGCCCTTGGTTTGAAAGGTTTGAACTTTCAGGGAGAGTAAAAGAATCCATTTACAAGAGGGTGACTGAGCTGTTTCCCGCAGACAAAACCATGCTGGGAGGCTGGCTGCCTCTCCTCCTGGTGCTGCTGGTGGCTGTGTGGGTGCTGGCAGTTGGGATCTACCTAACGTGGAGGCAAGGTAAGGGTGGTCACTTTCTGAAGACCCTCTAATGAGATCCTCCCCATTTGCACGTGTATAAAAAGAAACCTCGCTAGATGTGGCAGCATAAACCTGCACTCTTGGCCCTTGAGGGGAAGAGGAGTCAGGGCTTCAAGGACTTGATCAATTACTGTTCAAGGCTAGCCTGAGCTACGTGAGGATCTGACTCAAAGAAAACAAAAAGGTGCTCTTAGTGTACCCAGTGAGTTATTCCTATGTCATGGCAGAAGATTAACTCCATCCTTTTAAGCTAAGGAAGCCACATGAGCTTTCACCTCCAGAACATTTGCATCTAGGGGATGCTGTTGGTGTCATGTTGCTACAGGGTTACAGTAGCTTTCTACATAGTCTTGCTGTGGAGTACAGGGTGGGGCTAAACTTCATAGAGGAATAAGAACTCTACCACAGGGAGAAAATGGTACAAACTACAGTTGACCCAACTCCTAAAATGACGGGTAGAGGTCATATCTGTGTCACAGTACAGAAGTTTTAGCAGCCTGCTTCAAACACTGCCCTCAAACCTCAACAGCTGCTGAGTTAATCTGAAAAGAACAGGGCTTGACTATGAAGGCTGATTTATTGGTAGGGACTTAGAAACACATCTTTTAAAATGCTTTTAAGATTGAAACATCAGTGTTTCAGATATTCAGAAGGACTATCAAGGACTTTTTCTTCTGTTAGGAACAATGCTCTGACCCTGACCCTGGCTGACACTGGCTGGCTGGGACCAGTTAGTAGTGACGTTTTAGTCTACGTAAGGGTCTCCTGTCTGGTGGGGATCCTTTAGTAGTGATGTTTTATATTACTGTAAAGGCCTGCTATTTGCTGCAGTTAACAAAGTCCTCCCCCCCTACACCCCCAGGAAGGAGCACGAAGACGTCCTTTCCTATTCCCACCATGCTCCTGCCCCTCGTTAAGGTCCTGGTGGTTTACCCTTCTGAGATATGCTTCCATCACACAGTCTGTCGCTTCACTGACTTTCTTCAAAACTACTGCAGAAGTGAGGTCATCCTTGAAAAATGGCAGAGAAAGAAAATCGCTGAGATGGGGCCAGTGCAGTGGCTTACCACTCAGAAGCAAGCGGCAGATAAAGTGGTCTTCCTCCTTCCCAGTGGCGTCCCAACCCTTTGTGACAGTGCTTGTGGCCACAATGAGGGCAGCACCAGGGAGAACTCTCAGGATCTGTTCCCTCTTGCCTTTAACCTCTTCTGTAGTGATTTCAGCAGCCAGGCACATCTGCACAAATACCTGGTAGTCTATCTTGGGGGAGCGGGTCTCAAAGGCGACTATACTGCCCTGAGTGTCTGCCCCCAGTATCATCTCATGAAGGATGCCACAGCTTTCCACACAGAACTTCTCAAGGCTATGCAAAGCATGACAATGAAGAAACGGTCACAAGCCTGCCATGGTAGCTGTTCACCCTTGTAGTCCATCCAGGAGAAGAGAGACCAGGAAGCCTTCCAGTGACAAATGCTTTGTGATGACCCTGAAATGTACCGTAGAGGTTGTGTGGAGGTAGTGCTATGTACAAAACTTGTTTTAAAACTGGAGTTTGCAGCTGGGCAGTGGTGGTGCACGCCTTTAATCCCAGCACTTGGGAGGCAGAGGCAGGCGGATTTCTGAGTTCAAGGCCAGCCTGGTCTACAGAGTGAGTTCCAGGACAGCCAGGGCTACACAGAGAAACCCTGTCTTGAAAAACCAAATACATAAAAGATTCCAAAAAAAAAACAAACCAAAACAAACAAACAAACAAAAAAACCCCAAAAAAACCTGGAGTTTGCAGAGTCAGAACCTGAGCACACATGCCTGAGGCTAGTCGTTAGCTGGCTTTACGAAGACAATACAGTTACAGACATTAATGAGTGGAACTTAAATTTGCAAACAGACCCAAAGCCAGGTAATGGTTATCACTGAGAACTACGCACTCTGGCCATGAGGTAACAAGGCAGTTCCCGGTCAGGTGTCTGTCTTGCACGGCCCATGCTCTATGCTGCACATAGACCGTTTAGTCCTGTGACATTTTAATCTATTAATGAATAATCCATTTGGGAGGCTCTCACTAATGCTGTAGCTTCCTAAGAGAAAAAACAACAACAAAAACCCTATCACACACACAAGCTGGACATTTTGCCTGACCAGATGGTCTGGTGTATGTGTGACCACTGTACTGCTTGCTGTTTGTACAGTGTTCTCCCTTGCCAAACTTGAGGACAGGTAACCTTTACTTTGTATCTTAGAAGTGCTAGGACCTGAGCCCTGGGTATTATGCACGCTAGAGAAATGCTCTGACCCTGAAATACATCCCAGTCCCTTACAGGTGACTTTTTAAGTGAATATAAAAACACATCACCAGCTAGATGTGGTGGTGTACACCTTTAATCCTAGCACTCAAGTGGAGGAGGCAGGAGGGCCTCTGTGAGTCTGAGGCCAGCCAGTGACACATAGTGAGGCTCTGCCCCAAACAAACATGTTACCTACAAATCTAGTGTCTACTTTCGTCCAGTTACCTGGACAAAATAGTCCACTATTGAAGTTCCCAGAGTTCTTGTTTATTACATAACATTTCCTGTTTAAGTCAAAACTAATTCTTCAAGTGAGGGGCTGGTGAGATGGCTCAGCGGTTAAGAACACTGACTACTCCTCCAGAGGTCCTGAGTTCAAATCCCAGCAACCACATGGTGGCTCACAACCATCTAGAATGAGATCTGATGCCCTCTTCCGGTGTGTCTGAAGAGAGTGACATTGTACTCACATACATAAAATAAATCTTTAAAAAAAAATCCTTCAAAGTGAAATTAGCTCTCTTGAAGTAATATATCTTTTCTATAATCAATTGTCTAAATAAAAAACCACCAAGAACTGGAGAGATGGCTCAAAGGCTTAGCGCATTGTCTGCTCTTCCAGAGGACTCGGGTTCAGTTTCAGGTAACCATATGGCAGTTCATAACTTAACTCCAGTTTCAGAGGGATCTGATAACCCTCTTCTGGCTCCCTAGGATACTCTACATGCATTTTTAAAAATACATTTTATATATAGCAGTGTTTTGCTTGCTTGTATGTCTGTGTACCACATGTGCTCAGTGCCTGAGGTCAGGGGAGAGTGCTGGGCTATCTGGAATTATGAACAGATGTGAGCCACCAAGTGCACGCCGGGAATCAAATCATGGTCTTCTGCAAGAACAAATGCTTTAAACTGCTGAGCTATCTCTCTACACCCCCTAAGGTAAATACATCTTATTTAAAAAACCAAAACAACAAATCCCAGACCAGAACGAGCAGTAACAGTATACAGCCTTGTAAGGCCTTGAGTCTTCATTACTTTCTCAAAGCAGATCTTTCTTTTTCTTTACTTTTTTTTTT
>JADRCD010173648.1:0-10004 GCA_019843815.1 Montemys delectorum | reverse complement strand
GTGCTCCTCAGTTGAGAACTGCTGTCCTGGGAGAAGAGGAGGCCAGGGTGACCTCGGTTGCTCTGTACTGTCTAGAATTGCAGCCCAGATGCAAAGCCAGACCCAAGCCCAGATCTTGCCCTGAGGCAGATCCCTGAGCACGAGTGAGTCCTGTGACTTCCCGAGCCACCAGGGAGGGCAGTGCACTGTCTCCTTAGCTACAGATGTTGAGTACAGCTTGAAACTCTATTTCTGCCTCTTGCTCCCTTGCCAGGTTGGTGGGGGAAAGGGCACAGAGCCTGCCAGAGAGAGAAGAGAGAACCCCAAGACTAGATTCAGCTGTCCTTCATACAGTGCCTAAACCTTTAGCTGGTCTTCGGGTGAGAAACTCTTCAGTTTCTTCTTGAATCTTCCCAGAGCATAGTACTCTCCTGGTCAATTACTTTGATACAACAGGTATCACAGGATCCCACTAAAGAACCTAACACAGGCCAAAGAGAGACACAACTGCCCTTTGGGAAACAAGGTCTTGGATTATCATTTAGTCTGATCATGAGTCCCTCAGGGCTCAGAGACCATGCAGGACCTCATTACTTAAATACACAGTTTGACCTTGTGCCATACAAAGACAAAAAGTCATCCTGGAAATACATCTGTGGGGTGAATCTTTTGTCAGCTGGAACATCATTATCTCCAGGACTCCCTGCAATGCACCAGGGACAAAGAACCCCTATTCAGAAAGGGTCTGTCTGTTTCTCTTTAAGGAATGGGAGGGTCTCTTGGCTTGAGAGCTCATATAATTATATGTTAAATGTATTATCCTGATATTTCACTATCAACCATCAGCAACTACCTTTCTCAGACATTAGAATGCATGTTCTTTGATAACAGCTCGGGTTAAAACAGCTGCTCTATGACAGGCAACAGGGAGCCATCAGCAAAGAGAGGAGCCCAGGACTGCTAATGACAGGCTTCTATTTGTGGCTGGGATTCAGGGAAGTTGGTGAGATTGGTTCTGTTTCTTGTGACCCAACTCTGTATGGTAGAGGAGTTTAATTGGCAAGTTAACCAGGAAGAGATGAGGCATACATGGAACGTCTGCCTCCTCATTCATCCAGAAGCTGCTCATTTTCCTCTGCAAAGAAGGGGCCCTGAGCAATTGATCATTTGCCTGCCTCAGAGTCCTCTGAATTCTCCAGATTCCAGCAAGTCAGCCACTTACCTCCCATAGAGGAGAGGCCACAGGGGCTGGAAGCAAATTATCTCTAATGAGCCTGGAAGGGTCCCACACCTGGGACCAACCTGCTCTCTGCCATGTAAGGGTCCCTTTCTTCTTACACACCTTTGTGCCTCATTTAAATGACCCCCCCCCAAAAAAAAAGGGCCTCCAGCCCTCCTCCATCTCAGAGTCTAAGCTCGTTAATACAGTCAGAGAGAGAGACAGGAAAAAATAGCAAAAGCGAAACACACTTTCCTTACACCCCCTGATTCCAAAGTCACTTGCCCTTAGGTGCAGACACTGAGAGAACTATGCTGGCCTCCATCTGAAGACAATAGAGTCTCCTTGGAAAAGACATTTATTTGTTCAACAAACAGTCTTAACACATACCTTAAGCCAGATATTCTACTAGGTCTTAGCCATGATGTTTCTTTATCTGTTTTGTGCTTATTACAACAGACCACGTAAGACTGGGTAATTACGTTGTAAGAGAAAAGAAGAGTTCATAATACATCATTATATATTTTCTTATATATTTCCTGTTTATTATAAGACTGTTTGAGATTGGTGAGAGAGAGAGAGAGAGAGAGAGAGAAAGATTCTGACTCTGCTAGAACTAGGAAGGCCAAGGTCCTAGGATGTTGAAATCCAGGTCCTCTGGTTCCAGAATTCTGTCAAACCAAAATCAACTTTCTTTCAGGCTATGATGCTAAAGTACTACCAAGAGAACAGGGCTGGATGGGAAGTTTTTCCACTTTTCTCATGTGGATGCTTTCCTGCCCGTGGATGCCCAAGGGCATCTTTCTACATAGTCTTTGTTAATTAGGAGAATGGAGAGACGCGGAGGGAGCCTTCAAAGCCAGGATAATCTCAGACACGAGGCACCCACATATGCTATCTCCAGCTCCACTCTGTAAACCAACCTCCACACCCTGAAATGCAAAAGCACTTAATGTGGACATAGTTGTGAGTCCCCTGATGAACATGAAATTCAGAGTGTTTGTACAGGGTATAAATAATAACTCCAGGAATCCAGCTTCAAGACTTCTTTCCTGACAGGTATCATGTTTTAACTTTTTATTGGCCTTTTACTGCATGCTTTGAAGACAGGATCTTCAGCATGGTCCATGTATATAGCATTTTTTGATGATGATGATGATGATGATGATGATGATGATGATGATGATTATAATAATGATGTTTTATTATGATAATGATGATAGTAGTAGTGATTTTGATGATGGTGTGGTGGTGGTGGTTGTGCTGATGGGATCATACTCATGATGTGATATTGATGGTTCTGAAGAATTTGCCTATAGGGGGACTGAGCTTCTCCCCCATAATTTCTGAGTTCATGGACTGCTTTAGGAAACTTGTGGATGAGGGAAGCCTGAGGCAGATAGGGTAAGTAGAGCAGCATGGTCATTCACAAGCTTTTGCAAGGCTCTCTCCTCACTGCTGTAACTCATATTGGCCTAAGAGTCACCACAGAGCAGGGGATCTACAATCTACCTCTTTCCTAGGTTCCATACAAACAGGGCCTTGAAGCACGATACCTCTGCTAGTGCCCATAACTGCCTTTCTTCCTGGGTAAGCATCCCAACTGAAAGAAAATATTGATTAGATTCCCCAGGCCATTAATAACACCCTTGGGGAGATACAGGCCAAGAGTGACGGAGTAAATGCTAGCTGTGACATTTAGCGCTGTAGACCTGGGAAATGATCCCTGGGCATGCCTGATTATGTTGATTACCTTAATTAAGGTGAGAAGATGCACCCACTGAGGGAGCCCCACTCCCCAGATGGAATTCTGAATGGGAACTAAGGAGCCACATGCTTTTATCACTCTCTTCTTTCTGACTGTGGATGTCACATGACCAGTTGTTGCTTCAAGCTCCTGTTGCCTTGACTGCCATCATGACTGTACCTTTCAACTGTGAACTGGAATAAACCTTTCTCCTTTAAGTTGCTTTTGTCAGAATATTTTACCACAGAAACGGAAGAGAAAACTAAGACAAGAATGGCAAGGATGCTCTATCTCCTTCTGGTCGACCCCTTAGCTGGATTAAGAACAATACCAAGGCTATTTTCCCCAACCACTGGCTGCTTCTTTATCTTGGCCCCTTCTAAACTCTTCAGGGAGCCTCCTGACTGTGTGCTTTCCTCAACTCTCCTTCATCAGCCTCTCAGATATTAAAACAAGAAGAATGCATGGATGTATATAATTGCATCAACCCCTGCCTCCTGGTATGACTCTCAGATATAGCCAATGCAATGGAGCTTGCAAAGCTGATGGTCCGTAACAAGCAGCACCAAACGGTAGCTATTCACACACACGTTCCCACGACCCTAGCCTAGCTGCAGCAGTCAGAAGACATGGGGTTAGAAATGCATCTGTAGGAAACACTGATGAATGTGAGAGCCGTGAAGAAGCCTGGTCACTGTGTGTTTTAATCTGTGCCACCAACGGCAACTGCAACTGTAAAAGCAAAAGAGTCCAATGCTATAGTCCTGAGTTCTTGGGCTCTTAGACTTTTATTATTTAAGTACCCCTGTTTTTATTGCTGCTATGACAAATTACCACAAACTCGGGAGATTGGAATAACACAAGCTTATTGTTGCAGTTTCTGCAGGTCATAAGGCCAACATGGGCCTCGGTGGACTGGAGTCAAAATGTATTAGGGCTACGTTCTTTCCTGGCCCCAAGAAAGAACTCAATTCCAAGCTCACTTGGGTTATTGGACAAATAAATCCAATTCCTCTCATTCTAGGACAGAGGTCTCAGCTTTGTTGCTGGCTGTGAGGCAATGCTGTCTTTAGCTCTCAGAGGCCTTGCATAGGTCTTTGTGTAGGGCACCTGCATCTCATGACACATCTAATTTGCCTCCTGCCCAGAACATCCCTGCCTTGTGCTTCTGCTGCATTTCATGTGTTTTCCTGTCTGCTTTAAGACTCTGCGTTACTCCAATGACCCATGAATTGTCTCCCTGTGTTGGCATTTAATCTAGGCTCCACCCCACAGTTACCTGGCAACAGCCAGGTATACCTGACTCATTATAAAAGGGGCTGCTTGCCCCCTCCTCTCTCTCTCTTGCTCTCTTGCTCTTGCTCTTGTTCCTTATCCTCTCTCTCCCCCTTCCCCTCTCCCCTCTCTCTCCACATGCTCACGGCCAGCCTTTATTCTCCTCCTCTTCCTCCTCTTCTTCCTCCTCCTCCTCCTTCCTCTCTCTCTCTCTCTCTCTCTCTCTCTCTCTCTCTCTCTCTCTCACTGCCTTTCTCTGCCTCTGCTACCCTCTCAACTCCCTTCCTTATGCCCTAAATAAACTCTATTCCATACTATACCTTTGTGTGGCTGGTCCTTCAGTGGGAAGGGATGCCTCAGTATGGGCCTGCAGAGGCACCCCCTTCCCCTGCACCTTACTGCAACTCCACCAAACATATTCCTTCTCTATTTTTATAAAACACAACACCCTGTGTTAGAGCCTTTTCTGAATTACATGTTCCAAGTTCCCTTTGTTATGTTATCCAATATATTCGTTCAAATGCTTCGTGTGTTTGCATGTAGATGCCTTTGGGGGCCATCACTTGAGCCTCTCTTGGTGCTAAATGTCTTTCCTGATCTGCATGAGAACAAACCATATTTTCAGCAGGATTAGGCAACAAGGAGTTGAAGCTAGGATGGCTGAATTTAGAGACAGGCACCCAGACCATAGCAAGATGTCTGGCTGCCGTTGTTTGGAGATGGACCACAATGTAAATAACACAGCCAGAATTTATAGATCACAGGGGAGCTAAACAGGAAGCAAGCTCCTGACAAGAAAACTAAGCAGACTTTCTACTCACAAGGTCAGAGCAGCCTAGAATCAAGTTGGCTAGATGTTAGATCTACTGGACTCCCAAATCGGAAGCCCTTCCCTTTTTGCGTCTTAGAAGAGGGTATCTTAAAGCTCTAGGTCACTTTTCCATGCTCTGGTTAGACAGACTTGTGGTTGGAAGGCATATACTAGCCTTAGCTAACCTAACTGCACTAGCATCGCTCACTACAAACACTCACATACTAAAAGGAGGACAAATCCTGCTTTCTTCCTCTGGGTTTTGTATGTGCACATATCTTTAATTTTTAAAAATAGACCAATTCCTCTAGGGCCCCACTATTTGATAGAATGTTTATTACACTACTACCCGTCATAAAGATTAAAAAAAAAAAAAAAAAAAGGAGGCCTGTCAGCCAATGGAAATACAGGAGCCACTAGAGGGCTCACTTAAGCATGTTTCCTGTGACAGGAGCCCCCACAGCCTGTACAGAAACAATTCAAAGCAAATCTCAGCTCTTCGCACCTTCTCCTCTTTCACCAGAGGCAGTGCAGTTGTTCTGACTTCCGGAACCAATGGTACTTGTTCCTACACTCCCAACCCTAACCCCTTTCCAGGTCCCAGAGTCCATTTTTCTTTCTGGCTTCTCTGTCCTCTTAAGTTTTATAGCTGGGTGGCTACCCTGATTAATTTTAATTGTCAACTTCTACTGGAGTAGGGATACCCAAATGAAACTCTTGAGTATCTGTGAAGGTATTCCCAGGCAAGACCCTTCATTCCAATCTTCAAAAACAGATCACCCTACCTAATGTAGATGGTGTCATCCAGTCTGTGGAAGACCAAGAAAATGAGAGCTGGTAGTGGTGGTCCCGGCTGTTCAGAAGCTGGGCCAGGAGCATTCCTTGTGCCCAGGAATTTCAGACAAGCCTGGACACATAGCCAGACTCTTGTCTCCAAAACTAGAACAGAAATTCAGAGCAGGCAGGAATTCTTCCCTTTCCCTTTCCGCCACCTGCTTGAGATTTGGAGTATTGGGCCTTTTATGTCCTTGGGCTGGCTCCTCGGGTTCTCTAATATTTGCAGTCCAAACTTAATAAGCATCTTTGCTGGGTCCCACCCCCACCTACAGCAGGTGGCAGAATATCTTCACCTCCCTAATCATGTGAGCCCATCTGTCTTAAGTCTCCTCCTCTGTATGTCTTACTGGCCATATTTCACTAGAGGACCCCAGCTAGACCACTGGTCAATGTGTTGGTTCTGTCAATGATATTAGTTTCTATGGGTGCTTATTTAAACTACAGTTTTCCAGACGAGAGGCGCTGTAGGTCAGAGCAGGGTATCCCTGCTGTGGGACGTTCTACCCTCTAATGCCTTTGGGTTGGTTTTTAGCACCCACGTTTTCTAACCGGCTTTCCTGAGAATTCCCTCAGCTGGAGGAAATGTAAGTGAAGAGAAACACAGCCCAGAGCATCAGACCTGTGTGGAAGGAACCCTGAGGAGCAGGGTGGCAGAGTTCTGGGGAATGACCTCCAATTGACTTCGAAGCTGATGTTACTGCCTTGTGATGTGTTGAGTTTGTCTGTCCCTGGATACCCAATACTGAGACTCTCACATAATCCTGAAGTTCTCTCTCTCACACACACCACCGCAGAGAGCTTGCTGCATGACTTCTAGCAGATCACACCACCTCACAGGAGCTCAGTGTATTCAGCTGTCAGCAGAGGAGCGCAGATGAGATTGCAACACTTTAGCACAATGGACTTTTGATCCTGGCACATTTCTGCCTTCCTCAGACCCCCGGTGGTGATGACACTGACCTGTGCAGGCTGTGGGAAAGGATACAAAGTTTTACTCACCAGTACTCTGTGGAAAGGCCCACGCTTGCCCTGTTCTAAGGTCTTTCCAACATAGGTAGGTTCTACAGTAACCTTGTAAATATGATGAAACACAATTCCGGGATGTGAATAGTTCCCTAATAGACATTAAACTCCTCAAAGTTGATGAAACAGTTATAACTCTTCCACAATTTCACAGCAGTTCCTAGAGTGTAGACTGCAAGTTGTCATATGCATTACAGCGAAAAGCCAGGGTACTAAGCCTCATCCCAAAGCCAACTTACTCAGAATCTTAAAGAACAGAAAACGGTTTTGATTTGTTTGGGTTTTGGTGTATGTATGTATGTATGTATGTATGTATGTATATGTGTTCCTTTGTGTTCATACACACATGTATGCATGCCAGTACATGTGCACATATGTACACAGAGTATAAAGGCCAGAAAACCTCAAGGGCCATCCTTTCCTTGTTACCTACCTGTTCTTCAAGACGGGGTCTTTCATTAGCCTTGACAGAACCTAGAAAAAACCTGGAGGATGGGTTTCTGTGTGTCCCTTTGGGACATCTTGATTACATGAAGTGATGGGAGAAGAGACGTCTTGACTGTAGGTGGGAACCATTCCCTGGACAGGGGATCTTGGACTGTGTCCATGGAGGAAGGGAGCTGAGCAGCAGAAAGCATGTACTGTTCTGGCTTCTTGACTGGATGTGGTGTGACGGACGAGCTGTTTCAGGCTCCTGCTACCTTGTCTTCCGTGATGGACTGTGTCTTGAACTGTGAGCCAAATAAAGCCCTTTCCCCCTTAAGCTGCTTTTCCCAGCATCCTTTGCTACAGAAACAGGAGAGGAAACTGAGACATCCTGGCCTTTGCCAGTTAAGCTGTGCTGGCTGTCTTTCAAGCCTTACAGAATACAGCTTCACTACCTCCTCAGAGATGGGCTCTGTAGAAGCATTGGTCACCACAGGCAATCTTTCACATGGGCCCAAACTCAGTGTGCCCTAGTTTTGAAGAGAAAGCCCAAAACTATATTCTTTACAGTTCCCCCAAATGATTCATTCTAGTGAGAGGTAAACTTCAGAAGACACAGGTGGAGGAAAACATACAGTAGGTACTCTTCTATTGAGTGTATATTGGCATCGGACCATCTGGTCAACCAACTTGGTCCACAGAAGGAAAAGAGTTTCTACTTCTGCAAGTAAGAAATCCTGTGTGTGTCCTGGCTGCAGGAACCAAGTCAGGGCTGCTTCCTGGCTTCTGATCAGTTTCTTTGCAATGACTACATCTGTCCTTCAGCAGATATTGTTGTTGAGTCCCTCCCTTTCCTGCCTCAACTCCTAGACATCAGAGCTTGCAACCAGAGACTCAGCTCACGCCTGCTGTGCCAAGACAAAGGCCCACTGCTCTGAGTTCCACCTTCGAGGATTCCAGAGAAAGGTGTGCCTGCTGGCTGGCACATCTGCTACCTGAAGACATCTGCTACTGACCTCCTCCCCCACCGTGGGCCGCACCTCCAACCTCTCCCTGGAGCTGAGGACCTGCGGGATGTCCTGAGCCACCGCCCTCAAGAACTCAAGCCCGGCAGCCCAGCTTTCCTGACTCTTTCCTGACTCCTCCCGAATTGTTTATGTTATGCAAATGTCACTGTAACCTAGAGATCCAGTTTTCTCTTCCCCTCATGTACATATAAATCCTGAACCCCCAAAAGTAAAGTCGAAGCTTTGATTGGGACGCAACTTGGCTTCGTGTTCTTTTGTTCTCAAACTCTATGTTTCAGGTCTTTCTTCTCCCTTCGGTCAAGAGAGAACCCAGTTCGTGAAACTGCGGGACAGTTTTATTGTTTTTGGAGTGACAGGCACACAAATTAAGCACATGCAAGTGCTAAATCCCTCTACCAACTTTTAGGTACAGAAAAAGAGCTTGGCTATTAAGGGGACAAAGCCAGCCTAAGGACAAGAAGACAGCAGTCAGTGTCCTTGGTCAATAGCCTCTGTTTGTCATTCCTATTTGCTGGATGTCAGAATGCAAGAAGGTGCCTGGGAAGGGAGGTTTGGAAGGATAGAGAAAATTCTTTGGACCTTTTCTAATCTTTCTTCCTGAACATCCACTGGGGAAAGAAATCGTCCTTGGCACTTTGCCCTGCTAATATTGATAATGGTTCCCTTGATGTAGACGAGACACAGCTCTTAACACAGGCAAGAGATAGGATATCACAACCACCAGCTGCTTGAGCTCTTTCCTCCCCCCTTGTGGGGCATGTGGTTGCTGCACAAAGAAAAGAAAAGCTACGGATGTGGGGAGGAGGCAAAGGCAAAGGAAGGCTTTGGTGGACAATTAAGACACTTTGTATCAGGGGAGTGAGATACGCCTGTCACAGCCATTTGTCTTTGCCTACAGCTCAATTCCTAGGCCTGGCTGGGTAGGAAGCCTTGAGCCCTTACAGGACAGCATCTCACAGGGAGAAGGAAGGGACTGTGACCTTGGAGGATATAAGAAGAACAAATAGTAAGTAGCCTTACTAAAGCAGCTCCCTAGGTTTCTTAGTGCCAGAATCTCCCAGAAAGCTTGTAAAAACAAGCAAACAAACAAACAAACTGGCATTACTGGGGCCCGCCCACGGAGGCTTTTGCCCCAATACCAGACTGCTTATGAGTCATTAGGAAATGATACAACCTCCTCATAGCTTCCTCGCAGGCTCGTCGTCGGCCATGGTCTGTTTGGCTTGTAACCAACAGTGATAAAGCAAGTCTCCAGCAGGCCGGCTTGCCCTCAAAACTGGGATTGTAGCTAAACCTACCCTGGCAGGTACTGTGATCTCATTCTGAAACAGTTAGCTGGCCTCACCTGAGGGGAAACTCAGCTGTACGTATGTGTCAGGGCGGCTGTGTGACACTTGAGAACTCACTGACAATGTGACCAGGGTTAGATTACTGCCTTTTTGAGCTGCTCTGGTCAGATTTCCAGATGTAAGAGAGGCCATGCAGGGACAAGACTCCTCTACATGGAGAGTGTTCCACTTTGAACTGTCATGCTGCCCTGCAAGGGAAAAGAGGGTATACTCATGTGTATGTGGGTATTCACAAATTTAGAGTACACAGGAGCCATGGGTCTCAGGGGATATATAGAGTGAGTGTGTGTGTGTGTGTGTGTGTGTGTGT
>JADRCD010173646.1:11089-27623 GCA_019843815.1 Montemys delectorum | reverse complement strand
TCCTCTCTCTCTCTCTCTCTCTCTCTTTCTTTCTTTCTTTCTTTCTTTCTTTCTTTCTCTCTCCTCTCCTCTCTTTTTCTCTCTCTTTCTTTCCTTCTCTCTGTTGTTGTTTGGTTTTTCATTCATTCATTTATTTGTTCACTTTACATACCAAATGCAGCCACTGCTTTTCTTCCCAGTCCCCCCTTCACACAGCAACTCCCCCACCCTCCCCTCCTGTTCTCTGCTGAGAAGGCGAAGACATCCCCCCACCCTGGCACATCACTGCAGGACTAGGCACATCCTCTCCCAAAGATGCCAGTCAAGGAAGCCCAGGTAGGGGAACAGAATCCCCAGGCAGATAACAGAATCAGGGACAGCTCTGGTTCTAATTGTTGGTGGACCTGCATGAAGAGCAAGCTGCCTATCTGCTACATATGTGCGGGGAAGGCTAGGTCTTGTGTGCTCTTTGACCCAGTCTTTGAGAGCTCCCCAAGGTCTAAGTTAGTTGACTCTGTTGGTCTTCCTGTGGAGTCCCTATCCCCTCTGGGTCCCATAGTCCTTCCCTCAACTCTTCCACAAGACCCCCCCCCCCCAAGCTCCATCCAATGTTTGGCTGTGGGTCTCTGCATCTATTTCGGTCAGCTGCTGGGTGGAGCCTCTCAAACGACAGTTATGCTAGGCTCCTGTCTGCAAGCATAATAGAGTACCATTAATAGTGTCAGGGATTATTTCTTGCCCATGGGATGGGTCTCAAGTTGGACCAGTCATTGGTTGGGTTTTCTCTCAGTCTCTGTTGCAACTTTGTTTTTTCATGATGATTTTTGACTATTCAGTGTTACTTGAGTTTCCATATGAATTTTAGAATTAACATTATTATTCTCATTAATTCTTGTTGTTGTGTATGATATGGGGGAGGAGACTGCATGTGCCACAGTGAATGTGTGGAGGTCAGAGAACTTTCAAGGTTTTGGTTCTCTCCTTTCACTGTGGGATCCTGGGATCAAACTCTGGTGGCTGGGTTTTCAAGGGGAGCACCTGTACCTGCTGAGCTATTTCACTGGCTCTAGGATTTGTACGTGTGTGTGTGTGTGTGTGTGTGTGTGTGTGTGTGTGTAAAAATGGCAAAAATGCCATTGGGATTTCCAGGAGGGCTGCTTGGTTCTGTAAGTGCATTTGGGAACCTCTGATATTTAATCCTATTCGGTCCTCTGTTTATTTGTGTCTCCTCTAATTTGTTTCATCAGTGCTTCGTGGTCTCTGGTATTATACATGCTTCTTGTTTCTTTGGCTTATTCCTAAACATTTTGTTCTTTTTAAGTGGAATCATTTTCATAATTACTTTTTAGATCACTCATTATTA
This sequence comes from Montemys delectorum, assembly GCA_019843815.1. Taxonomy (NCBI): domain Eukaryota; kingdom Metazoa; phylum Chordata; class Mammalia; order Rodentia; family Muridae; genus Montemys; species Montemys delectorum. The sequence continues at coordinate 26,281 of JADRCD010173646.1, read as the reverse complement.
GTGCCTGGGAATGTGGGCTGCTTTTGCATGTTGATTTTATGTGCTGCCACTTGGCTGAATTTGTTTCTTAGGCAATTTAAATGTCTTACTTCTCTTATCTCATCTCATCTCCACAGCCACCCAGTGAAGGAGGCATCACTGCCAATCTCAGAGATGAAGAAAGTGAGGCTCAGCTCAGAGGACTTGGGTAACGTGTCCAAGGCCACCCGGTTGGAAAGACTCCCAGTCTACACTGTCTGTCAGCAGGCTTCGCCACAGCCATTCCGACTATGACACACACTCGTCATTTTCTGATAAGGAGTTTTGTAAGGCTCCCCTGAGGTAAGCCTGGAAGATGCATGGCAGAAGGGAGGGTGCTCAGTCAGGAATAGTTTTTGTTTTTAAATATAGATTTGAAGAAAAATGTCAATGAACATCCAACATAAAGAGGCATACGGTGTGCCTAGTAAAAGGGAAACATTAAAGAGACTTTCATTTAAAGTATACTTTAGCATCATGTTAATTTTCGGGGCTATTGTTTGCTAATTTTTGTGTAGTGCTGAGGTTTGAACCTTGGGACCCACTCTTGCCAGGCAAGTGCTCTGTCCCTGAGCTGCCCCCTGCCCCCAGGATATAAAGTGAACCAAGGAACAAACAGCTCTTAGTTTATTATTTCACTTTATTTTGACACAAGTTCTTGCTAAGCCAGCCTTGCTGGCTTAGTCCATTTTTTACATTGTGACTATCAAGGAGGAACAACAAGAGACTCCTTTCAAAGAGATTGTCTTTGAGTGGAATTGAATGACCTTCCTACAGACAGTTCCCTTGCCCTCCTAAATGGAAAAGCCTCCTGCAGGGACCTAAGAATTCTGAAACCTTCTTGGTAGGAGTAAGGAGCAGGCATTCTTGGAGATCCCAGGATGGATCCCAGGATCCCTGAGAAGAGGACCGAATGATATTAGACTATGAGAAAGGGGAGCAAAGTACTCACAGATCTTTACCAAGGAAACTTGGACCTGGGACTCAGAAGTCAGGTGGAAACTGTATGATCTGTTAGGACCACACCCCTGAGCATTGTAGCCACAGCTTTCCACAGAGAACCCTCTGTAACTCCAGGGGACCTAGAAATAAATTTCCCTATTCACACACGCTCCTAAATAGAGGACATTTCACTAAAAGAAAACAGAGACAAAGTGGGTAGCACAGACTTTGCATTTGCTGAGTGCTGGTGGGGGGTTTTCACTGAGTTCCCTCAGGTACAAGCATTGCCCCAGGCCATAGTAAGACAAGACAGACAAGAAGAGGCCTCTAGACTGTTCCTCCCCTGCTGGCTGTTCCTGTGGTGTCTCTAGCATGCCTCTTTCTTGAGAGTACCAGGATGAAGCAGAGCCTCTCTCGGTGGTCCTTGCAAGGTTGTACTAGAGAACAGGGGTCTAGGCTTCCTGGGTCATGCCTGGTCCCACACTTGTCCATTTGATACTTTCTTTAAGGAAGTTTCACAGATCCTTGGTTAGAAATCAAGAGCGAAGGAGTCTTCCTCTTTCGAGATAACCATCTCTCTTAGTCTGAAGACCCAGGCGACCGGGAAAGACGGTGACCGGTGACAGAAAGGGCTTTGACATGCCACGCTCATGTTCTGTTCTTGCCTTTTTTTTTTTTTTTTTTAAAAAAAGGAAAAGACTGCTTTCCCATGGCTAGGGGAGAAGTCAGACTTTCCTGTTCCTCTTGGGCCAGGCATGAAGCAATTTTCAGTTCTGATGTTGACACCAGGCCAAAGGCTCAGACTGTCTCCCTGGGCAAGGCTCCTTAGACTTGTGAGCTCTGACCTTTTGAACAAGAGCGTGACCAGTGAACCACAGTGGCAAGAAGTATGTGTGGCTTTAGTGGATGGTGAACAGGTGAGGATTAGAGGCAAGAACTGAGACCCCGGAGTTATCTGCATGAGTTTGACTATCAACTGTGTTCTTCAAGCACTGGATAAGTTACTTAACCCTTGAGTCTTTGTATCCACCAGGAAAGTGAGAGGATAAAGGATAGGAGAGGCCAAGAAAACCTATGTGGAGAACTGAATGTCAGGCATGGAACATGGCAAGAACTCTATATCGTTACGCTCCTTCTCGAGGTTATTAAAGGTTGCTGCTCAATTTTGTTTTTCTGTGGCAGGGAATGCTAGGCAAGTGCTCTGTCACCAGGCTACAGTCTCTTCTCTCTCCTTTTTATTCTGAGACAAGGTCTCGGTAAGTTACTTGGACTCACCTTGGCTCACAGGCTAGCCTCAGCTCACTGTACAGTATAAATGGGTTTCTGAAGTCTCTGCTCAGCCTCCTGAGTAGCTGGGATTAATACCTGAACCACTGGGCTTAGCTTGAATCTTGCCTTGGAGCATGCTCAGTGCACACGAGGCAGGATACTGCAGCTGGGGAGGAGGGCTGCAGGTTCGAGTCTTAGCTCCACCATCGAGCAGGCAACAGAATGAGCTCTGAGGAGTTTAAAGTTCTTCTTGGATCTTGATTTTCTGTCTTGTGCTTCCCTTGCATGGTTCTTATTGAGGGCTGCTGGTTACAGAATGTGGAACAGAAACAAATTATGGGAGGAAAGATTTATTAGGGGCTTGTGTTTTTCAATGGGGCCATCATGGCAGAGGAGTGAGTTATTAACTCATGTCCTTGCTGCAACAAAGTAACTGATAAAAGCAGCTTGAGGAGGGAGGGGTTTATTCTGCTGATAGTTCCAGGATGTCCTTCATCATGGAGGAAAAGTCATGGTGTAGGAGCTTGACATTCCTAGCCCAATAACATCTACAGTCATGAAGCAGAGAGGGATGATGGCTTCATCATTGCAGGACCCCGCCCCCTAGAGTGGCAGGGCTCGGATGTAAGGCTTCCCACTTTCCTTCTCCTACTCTAGAAAATCTCTTAGACATGCCCGGAGAGTTCCTCAGTGCTTTCAAACCCCACCACGTTGATAATGAAGGTTCACCATTACAGAAGGCATGATGGAATCATAGTGATAGGAGAAAGTAGTAGTCATTGGTTCACAGTCTGGCAGAAGTAGCCGAGATGCTAGGACCAGGGGCCAGGCTGACACTTGTATACTAATTCTGTCCCCTTAACCACATCACATAGAGGCTCCACATCCTCCTCAGACAGTACCTCCAGCTTTGGAGACAAGCATTCTAGCTACTAGCCTTTAGGAAACATTCCCGATTCCAGTCCTAACAGGAGGCTTAGTAAAATAACGTATGCATGTTCAGGTCAGCAGCAGAGTAGACCTGCAATAACTAGTCCCATTATTACAAAGAACTGAGTTAAGCTTTTCAGTGGAAGGTCTGACCCCTTGTGGGTATGACCACCAGGATATATGTGAGGGTGGCCAGTCCTCTGGCCTTTTTGTGTGTTTAGAGAGAATCAAAAGGAAAATTAAAGTCAGTCTGGCCTTTGGAGTTGGGTCGCTCAGCTTTTCACTGGCACAGCACCAAGCTTATTTTAGGCTTCCAATACATGCTTGTCAAACTCGAGAAAGCTTGGTTAAAGCCAATGTAGATTTGTGTGAGCAGGTCTGGCTTTGTGGGCAGGACCCCATGCTTGGAAAAGCCCCAGGCCATCTTGAAACTTTTAATAGTGTCATTTCCATTTTGCACCATGGCCTACAAATTATGTAAAAAGGGTCTTGGGTACAGGCAAATAAATGACGGCTGAAAGTTAAGAGGGCCATGTTTCCTTCTCAAAATGCTCCAGCGTTTGTCTGTCACACTCAGAAGACAGCCCAGGCTCCTTCCTGTGACTCACCGGTGCGGTGCAACCTGCTCCACCCCAGCCTGCTCTGCTGATCTTGGTGGCTTGGCACCCCTGTCTTCTAGACCTTCAGCTACCCAGGCCTGTACCTTAACAGGTGAGCTACTGTACACTTCCTATGTCATGGCCTTCCTATGTAAGCTTGCCCTGACTGCTGCCCCGCTGGCCTATCTTCTTAGCCCATCTTATGCTCTTCACAGTGCTTTCTGACAGCAGTTTGCTTGCTTATTTGCTGGCTTGTTTATTTTTCATTCACCAACAGCCTAGAATGGATGGAGCCAAGAGTCATCTTCTTTGCCTTGCCCGCAGAGTATTGTACAACCCCTGGCACACAGTAGGTGCTCAATAAATGTTCGTTGACTGGAGAATTCTGTGCTAGGAATTTTATCTCTCAGGGCTCTGTACAACGATCTTGGGCAGTTGGTCCCATGAATCACGTGGAGATGAGGAAGGCCGTGCAATCCAGAGCCCTGCAGGAGAGCGGGACACCCACCATTGTTATAGTTTCTCAGCCACAGAGACTATGCGGTCCCAGACTCCAGTGTCAGGTCCTGGCACTGGAATCCATTCTGCAGCTGGAAAGGTAAAGAGGACTAGAAGATGGCGTGGCTCGAGACATCAGCAAAGATGAGATCCATAGTAACGATAGCAATGGGTTGATTAAAGGCTGTGTGTCTCAATGCTCCACTTTAGAACAAAGCAGATGAGAGTGAGAGATTCACTCTGTATCAAAACCCAGAACTAACATGAACCAAAGAAATAAAAAGAAAAAGTGATGCAGCAAGAATCAGAGCTAGATATAAGTATCATACTAGGTGATTAATATGTTTTAATATTTATGAAGTGCTAGGGACATAAAGACATTGTCACATAAACATTTACACTGTAAGAAAGAATGTCCCGATCTTTTTCCATTTCAGGAAATTCACAAGTCCCTAGTCTTTTCATCAACTCTTCTCAGCCTCTTGGTGAGGGAGTGATGATATGTCCCCATTTTACAGATGAGGAAACGAAGGCTCAAGCTGCAGACTGGCAAAGCTGGAATGTGGCTCCAGTCTGACTGATTTGGGCTGGGTTCTTGGCTACTGTCCTGGGTGGCGGTCAGGGGCAGAGATGGTCTGGCATCTCTGGGCAGTTGCTGAGTGCCAGGTCTGAGCCAGGTCTGAGTGGGATCAGAAGGTTGATTCACATTTACTCTGCTGGGAAGGTGCCTTACTCATGGCTCCTTCATGCTGCAAGCATCCTTTCTAGCCGCCCCCACACCCACAGGCACTGCTATGCTGGATTCTGCAAACGGGCAGGTGAAGTGAGATGTTTCCTGGGTGATAGGGCAATAGGGTCCCTGGCTGGAAGAGTTGTTGGAGGAAGACGCACCCACCTATAGCTGATGAGCTCTTCTTCTCCGAGGTGCTGTCCATCCCTCCCTGGATGGGCGTAGCTTGCCCACAGATCATAAGTGGCTGAGATCTTAGACATACAAGAAATGACTGAGTAAATCCTGGCAGCCAGGGCTTGGCTCTTCCATAAAGTCCTTCAGAAGAACAGCTGTGACAGAGAACTATGCTTCCCATGGTCGTGTCTGAGAGCCCAGCCACCAGTGGGTCACCTGAGCTGCAAGGAGACTGCAGACGCTGTTTCTGGTTCCCTTCGAACCTTCTCCAGCTATTCCTGATCCAGCTTCTCTGCCACCGCCTGGCTTCAATGACTTGAAACCTCCCAGGCTGTGTTGCTCCTGGCAACTCCTCCCTACACCCTGCGGGTAGCACCCAAACAAGCCTTTTGGGATTTAGGTTGGGTCAATCAAGGTGAGTGTTTCCGTCTCAGTTCTCAGCAGAGATGCCCAACCCCGTGACACCCGTTGACCTCATTCACCTATTCCCATATGCTTTCCTTTTATGGGTAGGTACATTCATCTAGCAAATATTCAATGAATTCCTATTGTGGGTTAGGTGGTGTGCCGGGCTCTAAGGATACAGGTATAAATAAATCAGTCCTAGCTTCCACCACTGGTGTGCCCACACTAGAGAGGCCAGTGTAAAGAAAGCAAGGAGAGGAAACAATTACATATTTTAAAGGTGGGCAGAGGGACCCACGGTGGCTTGTGGTTTGAGGGATTTTGTGATGCTCTTGTCCAATACAGACATTATGAAGAATTTAAGTTGTAGAGATTTATCATTAAGTATATTCTATTAAAATCACAATTAAAATGAAATGTATCACTGTTTATTTTAGAACTACTTTTGCCTCTGAGGTTATCTGCACCACAGGTATAACATAATAGTGGGTGGCCATTTCTCTAACTCTACCCTTTGTGGCTTCAGATTGTGAGCTTGGCGTTGACCATGATGGGAACATTCATTATTCTTTGAGAAGGGACCAACAGAACATACTGTGGCTTTTATTGTCCTCCGAGAACTGGCTGTTATATTTACTGGCTCCAGACTGTGATACGAGGAAGATGCGGAGGATTTGCCTTTAGGTAGATTAGTGAGGGAGAACTCTCGAAGCAAGTGTTGGGGGATACGATACGTTTGCTAAGGCCATCGTGAGAAGGGTATATTGTGGAACCATGACTATGGAGTTTGAAAGTATGTCTGAATGGAAAGGGAGACAATATGGCAGCTTGTAGGTACCTGGAGCTAGAGCATTATGAAGAGAGGGATGGTGCGAGGCTGGGGGAGCTGGTTGAGGGCAGACATGCAGTGATGCCGTGACATTTGGGCCATGTAAGGAATGTGCTCAGTACTGAGTCACAGCTGGAGGCCACAGAGGATGTGGTTGGTCCCTCAAGGACTTAGCATTGGTTCCTGATGCAGCAAGCAGTAGCATCCATCTGCGGGGGACAGTGCTGCTTGATTCCCACAGCTGTGCACCCCACATCTCTTCTCACATGGTCTGTTACTTTCTCTAGAATTGCATGGGAGAAGGGAAGCAGAAGATTAATTCCCAGGGAAGCCTTCAACCATGAGGCCAAAGAACTCATGGAAAGTTCCACCCTCCTGTTCTTCAGATGGGAAATCCTGAGCAGCTTCCATATCTTTCCTAGAGGGAAGTCCTGGGGGTATTCACGTCCACTTTATTTTCCTGGCCTCTTCTCCCTCACACATGCTTCCTGTGCTCACCTCCTGAATCAGCTCCTTCCATCAAAGTCTTAGCGTAGGCTCTGCTCTTAAAGGAACTCATATTAAGAAGACTAGGGTCATACAGGGCAAATCAGACATAGTGAGTGTGAATCTGGAGATGGGGGATAGGCTCTCCCATGCAGATGTCCTTTCCACACTCACACAGTGGAAGATAGATAGATAGATAGATAGATAGATAGATAGATAGGTGGGTGGGTGGGTGGATGGATGGGATAAGGTAGGTAGATAGATAGATAGATAGATAGATAGATAGATAGATAGATTTCTCTACTTGTGCCTTTAGTTGGTTCTATCCTCACAGATTCCAAATCCTGGGTTCTGGAATCAGTATTGACTGCCTGGTGCCTTCTCTAAGGCCTGTGTGCCAGCCAGGAGGTAAATCAAGTCTGGGATCTCTGTGGAGACCTCCTCAGAAGGGCCACTGAGTCTGTTGAGATGTTTGGTTGCCATCCCTCCTTAGTGACCTGGCTCAGGTTTTGGCTGGTCATTTTATTGGGTTGTCCTTTCCCCTGGCCTGTTTCCTCCTGTCCTATCATCTTGTTTTGCTGAGCTTGGGCACCTAAGTTCAGTGGTCTGGAGCTCTTCTGAGCTCTGAGTGTCCTACAGGATGTGACACAGGGTGGTTCATGTATCTACATGAGGCTTGGCGACACAGACTTGTACTCTGAAGGCCCCTTTCTTGAGAACTGACTCCACCTGTCCCATCCTGGTCAAATAGGATGCTTAGCATGGCCTCTTCCTCAGTGTTGCCAGTTAAGCATGGGTGATCAATACAACCCAGTGTCTGGCAAGCTCAGTTACTGCAATGAGAGAGATGAGACTGGGCCTCCACACAGGGCAGCCAGCCATGGGCACCCTGCCTGTTCATGGAGGCAGTTCCAGACACTCTGGCTTAATCCTTACCTGTTTGCTTCCCACTTTGGGTCCCTTTCTTAATTTTCTTAATTCCCTTCCATTTTGCAAACTCCAGTGTGGGCTGCCTTTTGGGAGATAGTAGATGGGGCAGTGGGCTCTTTTCCTTCCAGGGCACTCGTTTCTCGATCCTTGCCTGTGACACTACCTAGTCTTCCCCTTCTCCCCTGGAGGCCTGGCTCCCTCCCTCATCATCAGCCCCTCTCACTCTTCCCTTCTGAAGCTCCCGGGAACATTCTGACTCATCCTGTGACTCAGGTGGAGTCTATTTCTGTTCCCACGCACGTATAGCTCCTGGGTGGGCTCAAGATCATAGCTGTCACCTCTGTTCGTGTGAGAGGATGGTGTATATATGCTTATGCCTGGGCAGGAACACATACACATATGACCAAGCATATGCATGTACACATGCACACACACACACACACACACACACACACACACAGCCCCCCCTCTCTCTGTCTCTGTCTCTCTGTCTCTCTCTGTCTCTGTCTCTCTGTCTCTCTGTCTCTCTCTGTCTCTGTGTCTCTGTGTCTGTCTCTCTCTCTCTCTCTCTCTCTCTCTCTCTCTCTGTGTGTGTGTGTGTGTATGTGTGTGTGTAAGCATTCTTCCCCCAGGCAGCTGGTGAGGACAATTTTCCTGCCCCTTTCCCATTCTGTATGTTAATCCCCCAGACTCTCACGAGAGGATATACATCTTACAAGGTCACTGGTAAGGTAGGCTGTGGGGAAACTCCACCCTGATCTCCCCAAGACTGTTCCATCCAAGGTAAATTTTAGAAAAAGAAAACAACCCAATTTAACAGTCCTACTCTACAAACTGCTACTCTAGAATCCCCACACTGTAGAGCTAGAAGGAACTGAGGGGGTAGGGCCAACTCTTCACTTTATACTTTGGGTTGGAGAGAGATCCAGATTTGTTAATAACCAGACTCACCGACATCCAGCAAGGAAGCAGCCACCATGTTGGATCTGGATAATTGTTTCATGTCCCCAGCTATAATGCTTACCAGCCTTCTTTATTCTCTGTCACCTTGCCCTCTCTCCAGAAGGAGTCTCAGAGCCTCCCCTGTCCAGCTTGGTGACCACCAGCCACATGAGGCTATGGAGTCCTTGAATGGTGGCTGTTAAGATGTGCTTGGAGTTGAAACACAGGACTTCAAAGACTCAGTACAATGTAATGTAAAGTAGTTTGTTTGTTTGTTTCGTTTTTCAAGGCAAGGTTTCTCGGTGTATCCCTGGCCATCCTGGAGCTCACTCTATAGATCAGGCTAGCCTTGAACTTAGAGATCTGCCTGTGCCACCGCTGCTTGGCTGAAAAGTAAATTATTAACAACTATTTAACATTTATTATATGCACTGTCAGTTTTTTTTTCAGTGTTATAAACCAGAGTTACCTAGGAAGGAGAAGCCTCAGCAGAGGAATTGTATCCATCATATAGGCTCATTGATATGTCTATGTGGACATTTCAAAAGAATAAATGATAGATGTGGGAGGGCCCACCCCACCCCACTACGGATGGTGCTAGCTGTGGGTATATTGTCCTAAGTATCTAAGAAATCAGGCCAGAAAGCAGCAGTGATCCCTCCCTCTGCTCTCTCATGAGTTCTATCTAGCCCTGAATATCCTCAATAATAGACTGTGACATGGACGTGTCAAACCAAACAAATCCTTCCTCCTCACATTGCCTTTGGTCAGGGCTTATCACAGCATCAGGATAGTCATTATATAGCTACCTGATTTATCAATACATTTATGTTTTAGATATGTTGCACTAAATAAAACATACTTATTAGTAAACTAAATCCACCTATTTCTTTTTATTTCTCATAGTATGGCTACTAGAAAAACTTAAATCATGTAAGAGGCCCTGTGTTTTGAGAATTTTTCTCTGGCAGAGACTAGGAAATGCCTACTGCCTCCTACTAAGGGTTCCTTCTGGGGAATCGATGAGTTTATTGTGCTTACTTACAGAACATGGATGAGGGGTTACTGGTAGGTGCATGGGTGACTCCAAAGCATCCAGGATGGCTTTCCCACAGATATACTGACCACAGATACACTGACCACACACTAGGCCCTCCCTAAGACCCTGAGGCCACATGAAATTAGGGCAAAATTGCATTCAAATGATTGGGAGGTATGGTTGGATACCTATGTTAGGGTCCAAGGACTCTCCTCACTCTCTCCCCATCAACAAACCTCTCTGGGATGGGATGTCTTTTGCAAACAGCCACAGCTGCTCTCATGAAGATATCGGGTGTTTGGCTCGAGGGTGAGCCTGTATGACACCCTCCTGTTTCCCTCCTTGTCCCTTCTCTCACCTTCCTCTTCTTTTCTTTCTCCAACCCTCCCTTTCCTTCTGCCCTCCTTTCTCTTCTCCTCTGCCCTCTCTCCCCTTCCATCTCCTCTCCTTTATCTCCACTCCATCCGTCTGTCTCCTTTTCTCCTGATCCTCCTCTTCTTTCTTTCCTCTTATTGCTGGTTTAAGGGAATCAAAACTAAATGCCAAGTGTTCCTCTACCATGGAGATATGCCCTCAGCTCCCACTGCTTGCTTTACAAATAAAGTTTTATTGAAATACAAATTCACTCAACTGTATGATGTGTATGTGTGGTTTTGCTCCACAGCACCAGTGTTATGCTGGAGACTCCATGAACTTCCACATCTAGAATTTGCTTTTCCTTGTTCTTTACAGACAATATTTGCTAACCCTCTGCCAGACCATCAATTAAATCATTGCTCTCAGTGATCCTAGACGCGTATGCCATCTTCTTTCTTGGTGCCTGGCCTCCTTGTCTTCTTCAGGTCTCCTCCATTTGCCTCTACAAACTATAACCAAGCATTAGTCACCTCTGATAGCTACAGTAGCCTGACCACAGCTGCCAGGAGGAAGATACAGGCCAGCACAGCCACCTCATACAGCCCCCACAGCCCTGGGCTGTTCCATGCCCTGGCTTTCCCTGCCAGCACAGTGGGGCTCACTCCCACGGTGCTGCCCACTCTGTTCCTCATGCCTAAAACAGGCTCCCCACATGTTTTCTGCAAGTCAAATGTCCGCCTTCTAGGCTTTGCTCCAAAGGCTTTTTTCTTGAGATACACTGTGGCACTTTGCCAGTTCGGAGTTTCTTTTAAATAACTGTTACTGTAAGATAAATGACAGGAGGTAGCCAAGTTCCCACAACACATTGTATCTTTCTTCGGTGTAGTATTAATGATTTAAAGCTGCCTTCCACCTCCAAGGAAAAAAATCCTCCTTTTGTTTTTATTGAGATAGGATCTCACTATGTAACCTTGGCTGGCTGGCCTGAAAGTGGTTATGTAGACCAGGATGGCCTTGAACTCAGAGATATCCACCTGCTTCTATCTTGAGTACTGGGATTATCTAGCATTTACTATGGACATCACCCTAATCCTTCTACATGTCTTGTCTTTTTAACATTTTTACAGCAGCTTTACACCCATTTTAAAGATGAGAAAACTGAGACTTAGAGGTGTTCTGTGGAAATAAGTAGTCCAGAATGTCATATTCAGACCAGTAGGATGCTATAAGTCCAAAGTCTTTATTGAAGCTCTTGAGGTGAGACATCCTATCCTCTAGCATCTGTGTTTTCTTTCTTTCTTTCTTTCTTTCTTTCTTTCTTTCTTTCTTTCTTTCTTTCTTTCTTTCTTTCTTTTAGATATTTTCTTTATTTACATGTAAATTTCTCCTTTCCCAGTTTCCCCTCCAAAAAACAAACAAACAAACAAACAAACAAAAACAACAAGAACAAATCCCTGTTGCCTCCCCCCTCCCCATGCCTGCCACCCCACCCTCTCCCACTTATTGGCCCTGGCATTCCCCCACACTGGGGCACAGAACCTTCACAAGGCCGAGGTCCTTTCCTCCTAGCATCTGGGTTTTCTAGATCTATTCTAGGTTTTAGAATTTTCTTGCCCAGTCTTATTGAGGTTTCAGTGTATCCACACAGCAAGGTGAGTTGAGATTGCTCTCAATGGCTACCCTTCAAGTCCTCATCTCTGAAGGACACTAAGTTCTATATAAAACAGTGGTTCTCGACCTTCGAAGATCAACTGACCCTTTTACAGGAATCATATATCAGATACTCTGCGTTTCAGATATTTACATTAAGATTCATAACAGTAGCAAGATTACAGTTATGAAGTTGCAATGAAATAATTTTATGGGTGGGGGTCACCATAACATCAGGAACTTATTAAAGTGTCGCAGCATTAGGAAGGTTGGGGACCACTGATATAAGTGAGCTCTGCTTATATTTCGGTCTCATCATAAATGGTTTTGCTTTAAGGGAGGTCCTTCCTGATTACCCAGGCTGGGGTAGATCCTTGGCTGTATTGAATCCAGGTCTTTACCTTCCGTTAATCTTAACACAGTAAAGAAAAATGGGTTCTGTCCCGTTTATTTCCCTTGCTAAGCCCTAAACTTCACAGGAGCAGAGGCATTGTTCACTGTATTTTCCAAGCTTTTCTCAGCACCTGGCACGCACTAGATGCTTGGTGATGATCTCAATGGATGTGCAAAACTTTACTTGGTCTCTTTATCTGGAGGACAGCAAGGAAGTAGAAAGCCGTGTGGGCTTCTGTCCTCTAGCCCTCCTCTCCCATTGTGCTCAGTATCATCGATGACGGTAGTGTGTGTTAAAGGAGAGGAGATGGAGAGATGGCTCAGTGGTTAAGAGAATGTACTGTCTCTAGCACTCATGTGAAGAAGCCCGCAATCACCTGAAACATCAGCTCTGGGGAAGTTTGATGCCTCTGGCTTTTTTAAGCACCTGTGCACAGACGCACACACCCTCTCCCCCACATCTATGCACCAACATACATACTAAGATAAAGTTTTGCTCGGCCCACCTTTAAGCTATCACTTGGGAGGCACAGGCAGGCAAATCTCTGAGTGAGGTCCAGGCTAGCCAGGAGTACATAATGAGACGTTTGGTCTCAAAACCAATCAAAACCAAAAAGGCCACCAGAGATTGATGACCTAGGTGCAGAACACGAAGAGGCGGAAACCACCTTCCTGGGGCTAAGCAGTAAGAGTACTTGCTGTGCAAGCATGAAAACCTCGAACTCAGGTTAAAAAAACAAAACAAAACAAAAAAACAGTGGGTGTGCTCATACATATATCTGCAGTTACAGCCCAGTGCTATGGATGGCGGAGTGTGTGTGTGTGTGTGTGTGTGTGTGTGTGTGTGTGTGTGTGTGTATAGAATAAAGAGGATTGATGAGAATGTGCTGGCTACCAGTGTAACTCCAGATTTAGTGAGAGAGAGAGAGAGAGAGAGAGAGAGAGAGAGAGAGAGAGAGAGAGAGAGAGAGACCTTGCTTGAAAAAAAGCAAGGTCTCAAAATGATAGAGCAGGTCACTTGACCTCAGTTTGTTATCCCCTCCCTCCTCTCTCCTGCATGTGCACATGAGTGTGCACATGCATAAACACACACACATGCACACACGCACGTGCACACGCACACGTACACACTTTCCTCTGCTTCTGTCCTAAGGAGTCTGTAGTTGATGGCAGCTGAGAGACAGGTCCTCTGTCTGAGTACAAACAGACAGGCTTGTGGTCTGGACAGGGAGTGGCAAACTCTCTACCCTGACCCCACCCCAGGGAGTGAGGGGAATGAGCCAATCAGTCATATGCAGGACAGCTCTTTGGAGTCTGATCACTAATCACAGCCCAAGGGTTCCCCTGGGCTCTTTTCTCCTGCTACCTCCATGGGTGTAGCTTGAGAATTTCAGTTTCTATCTGCTTCAAGGAAGGTAGTGTCAGGTGAGGCCTGCAGCGATTAGATGTTTTATATCTGCCCTGCCCACCCTCTGTACATCTTAGGGCTTGGTTGTTGGGTGGGAGGGTCCACCCCCTGTAGGACCCCTGGGAATCAGCCCCAAGGGCATGTCTGGGTACATGGTGAACAATCTCTTCTGTTTTGCCTGGGCCTGTCTGGTTTTAAAAACTGAAAGTCCCACTTCCCAGAAACTCCTTTAAACAGTCACAGGCAAGCCGGGATGGCAGGTCCCTTTACCTGCTTTGTACCTCAGTGATTAGTTTCAGCACTAACTGTAGCGTCTTTGGCTGATGGCCACCTCATCAACATTTCAGCATGAGGCTGCTGCTTTCCCCACCTTCTTCTGCCTTGCACGTGTACGTGGGCTGTGTATGCACATTCCCGTGTGTGTGTGTGTGTGTGTGTGTGTGTGTGTGTGTGTGTGTGTGAGAGAGAGAGAGAGAGAGAGAGAGAGAGAGAGAGAGAGAGAGAGACTGTACGCATGTGCGTGAGCGCTCGCATGCACGTATGCATGCTCACACATGTATATGTGCACGGGAGACTGATGTCAGTTATCTTTCTTGATTGCCCTCCACTTCATTTATGGAGGCAGAATGCCTTCCTGAATGAATGACCACTGATTTGGCTAGTCTACGTGGCCAGTTTGCCCTGGAGGATTCCTTGGTTCTACCTCCTGCAGGTGAGGATTGCAGACCACCATCTGCAACCTCCATCATCTTTCATACTGGGCCTAAAGGGTTAACTACAATTCCCCTATGGGCAGGCCAAATTCATGAGCCTGGGATGACTGTTGCCTGTCGAAACCTCTGGAGCATCCAAAGCTGCAGATGCAGAAGATACGGTGCAGTGGATAAAGCAAGCATGTGCTGTGCACACCTGAAGCATGCGAATCTGAATCCCCAGAACTGGCATAAAAGCCAGCCAGGTGTGGATAGGTGGGCTCAGCCACTTCCTGCTCAAGCCTGAGGACCTGAGCTTGGATCCCCCAGAGCCCATGTAAAGTGGAATGCAGCATCACAAGCCCTGAGAACCACTGCATGCGATGGGAGCAGGGCTGAGGGAGGGGGCTCTGGAGAGATGCTCTCACAAGTCAGCTAGGAAGTGCACACATGAGAGACCAACCAAAAGATCCTGTCTCAAGCAAGACAGAAGGAGAGAGAGAGAGAGCAGACACCAGAAGCTGTCTTTTCACCTCCATGACACACAGACACACACAGACATACACAGACGCACACAGGCACACAGGCACACAGGCACACAGGCACACAGGCAAAACACACACAGGTGCACAGGCACACAGACACTCACAGGCACACAGATACACATAGGCACTCAGGTACACATACAGATGATCTATTTATCTAAGTATCTATATGATATCTCTGTCTATCATATCTATATCTTAGATATCTATCTCTATCTATATCAGATAGAGAGATTAGATAGATAGATAGATAGATAGATAGATAGATAGATAGATAGATAGACAGACAGACAGACAGACACACAGATAGATAGATAGATAGATAGATAGATAGATAGATAGATAGATAGATA
>JADRCD010173645.1:68214-91607 GCA_019843815.1 Montemys delectorum | reverse complement strand
TAGATAGATAGATAGATAGATAGATAGATAGATAGATAGATAGATAGATAAATCAAGAAGGTGACTTGACTTGCAGAAGTGGTTCTTCTCCCTTTCACCATGAGTCTTATTGATGGAACTCAGGCTGTCAAGTTTGGCAGCACATATGCCTTTACCCACTGAGCAACCCTACCAGAACCAACATTACATTTTAAAGAACTTTATTTGTGCTTTTATGATCCTAGCCCTCCATATCAAACCTCTGTTAGGATTGGTTACATGGAGACTTCATTGTGAGAGATCTTGATGAAAACAAATGGATTAAGTAAAATTAGATGTGGCCTAAAACTAATTAAGAAAATCCAGAAGATAATCATCCACAAGGTGAGATGGAAGAGCCATACTTTCAGGGAACAAATTAAAATAACAATTACAAATGACTTATGGAGAATGAGTTTTCCAAAAAGAAACTCACAGATTATGATTTTTATTATGTTTAATCCTCATTAGATAGGTTAGTTCATTTCAGCTGATATTTAAGATGTACATTTCAGATATTTCCCTGGGAAAGTGATTATAGTTGTTTGAAATACAGGATTTTGTGAGTGGTGAGTTTAGGGGTAAATATAACACACAGACTTCTAAAATGTAGGTATAATTACAACTCTGCAGCAAGTGAAACTTCATCAAGCCAGCCAAGGATGCAGTGCTGCTCAGTCAAGCCTGACCACTGCAGCTCATGCCAAAGTGCCTGCATATTTCAGCAACTCTTATAAACTAGGCTTTCATGAAAAGCCACATTAATTCCAATGGAAATGAGGCAATGGTGAGTTTTATGGACACACCCACAGGCACCCAATTTAAAGTCATCAAGTTGGTTGTTGTAAACGGATTCACAGGATGTTATCCATGGCTGAACACCTAAGATTGTGTTTGAAATAAAAGAGGAACCCCACCCTAAGCACTATGAGTAATAGTAAGGCTACCTCAAAGAAAACCCTTAATATTTAGAGTATAGCATTAGAATGGTGGAGTGGAAGTTAGATGAATACATTTGATAACACCTACAAGAATTATTCCATTTGTATAGGTGATTGGTTCTAAGGCTTTAATCATAAGTACAGCTTGCAAATATTATTTCACATTTCATAGGATGCCTTCTCAGCTTGTTGACAGTTTTGTCTACTGAACAGGAGCTGTTTCTGGGTTCTGCAGTTACTGGAATTACACTTCTATATTCTTTGCTTCTTGCTCAGCTCCAAATAATAAGGGTATTTAATGTGTTGATGGAACACATTAACATTAAAGTGGCTTTGAGGAACTTAGTGTGCAATGAGGGATGGAAGATACCTTTCAAATATTTATATACATAAGATAGGAATATGTAATATGGGAATAAAGATACAGAGTCAATTACAATGCTGGAGAAAGCTTTAGTGTACCTGTAAAGACATGGTTCAGTGGCACAAATTCCACCAATTGACAACAAAGCAAATGGCTTTCATCCTGTTGCATCAGGTTCTGAAGCCTTAACGCATCTCGAATAGATCCCTGTTGTAGATTCTTGAGTATTTGCATCTCTACTTCTGCCTTACTTTCTTTTTAATTTTTAAGATTATGACATAATTATACCATTCCTCCTTTTTCTTTTCTTCCTCCAAACTCTCCCATATACATACCTATCTCTATCTCCATACTCTTTCAAATTCATGGCCTCTGTCGTCCATCTACTGCTGTTAAATACACACACACACACACACACACACATACACATACACACACACACGTGCACACGTGCACACACGCACGTGCACACACACACGCACATACACACATGCATGCACACCCACACACACACGTGCACACACACACTCACACGCACACATACACACACACATACACACACATACACACGCACACGCACATACACACACACATACACACACATACACACGCACACACACACACACCCACACGCACACATACACACACACACAGATACACACACATACACACACTTGCGCACACACACGCACACACACGCACACACACACATGCGCACACACAAACACATGTGCACACACACGTACACACACATACACACGCACACACGCACACACATACACGCACACCAACATACATAACTACAACCTACTTATTCCATGTTACTTGGGTGTTTGATTTTTTGGAGCTTGGCATTAGAAATCCAATTGGTGTGTACTTTCTTTTTAACCTTTGACTCTCTTTAGGTCAGACTGGCTTGCTTGATGTTCTCTAAGGAAGCATGCCCCAATCATCTTTACTCATGCCCCATCCTCTGCTTTCTAGGAGCACTTTGATCTCCTATGTCAATTATCACAGACTATACCACATCACATTGCTTTTTTTTCGGGGGGGTGGGGTTTGGTTTTTCGAGACAGAGTTTCTCTGTGTAACCCCGACTGTCCTGGAACTCACTCTGTAGACCAGGCTGGCCTTGAACTCAGAAATCGGCCTGCCTCTAACTCTCAAGTGCTGGGACTAAAGGCATGTGCCACCACCACCCAGCATCACATTGCTTTTTGATTCATCTTTGTTTATATGTATTGTTACTTTGAAAGAATAGGAGTTTTCATTATATACAGGAATTACTTGAGAGAAGTAACTAAGGAAGCTATTTCCAGTTTGATGTAAGTTTCTTATGACTTGGAAAAGCACACAGAAGCTACTCAATGCCCTAAGGGTGAGATTCTTTACCTAAAGGTAGAAGCACCTACTTTTGAAGAGTGGCACAGAAAGATAGAGAGACAACTTTGACAAACTTTGGGAACTTCATTAGGACTCTCAAAGACATTTTTTGCACATGAAATATATATGGATAGTAGAAAAGAAAAGAAATTCTACTGCCACTGATCTATAGCTGTACCAAAAGAAACACAAAGTCAACACAAGCAAGTCTCACTTCTTCAACCATCGCTCCATGGAATGCTGATCTAAGTGCAAGTGTGCTAAGACAAATGTAGTTTGTGTTTGATAGAGCTTAGAGCACATTTATATGTCAGAGACCTCAACTGGGATTCTTAGAATGACTGGGATGGCTGAGAGTCCCAACCCTCGCCTCACCACCACCACCACCACCCATACTTCATTCATGTGGAAACACTGAAAAGGATGAAGAATCTATATGAATTGTTGCCTAATTATATATTTTTTGAGTAAAAATGTCCGGAATAACTAGAGTTAAACCACGATGAATAGTCATTCCAATTCTTTTAAAAGCAAATGAATTGTGACTCTTAAAGGAAAACTTGTTGAAATAGAAATTTTAGAGAAACATAATGTGTATTATTTTGGCTCCTTTTATATCTAACAGGACATTCAAGTGAAATGTTTTGTGGATGGAGAAAGCAATAGACATGTGGAAAGCTTAAGACTTGCACTGCTTGGGGATAATAATAGTAATTATGCATTACATTTACATAATGTGTTGTGATTAAAATGCTTTCATAGACATTGCCTCACTCCATCCTCACAGTGGCCATTCAAGTAGAGGGAGTAATGATTATCATCTCCCTTATTTGGAGAGGAAGGGAGCTACATAGTACATGCTCTTTCAATATATTTTAAAACAGTAGGGGAAGCGATGGCCTCACAGTGTGCTCTTAAAAAGGTGAGAAAACTTCCATCAGTATTGGATTTCTTTCTATAATGTGAAAATTAAGGAAAATAATAGAATAAAATATTCTACCTATTCTATATAATATATATGCATATATATCTTTGTTCTAACAATGAGAAGGCTGAAGCTCAGTTTGGCTGGGGGAAGCACATACTGAACTCAAACCTCTAAGGTCAGTACTTTGTCTATAAAGACTTGTGGCCTGTCTTGGCATGTGAAAGAGTGGAAGTAGGTGGGTTCTAAGGAGCAAGTATCTATGAGAAGAAGGCAAGACAGTGTCTCTTCACCAAAGTATATAGACAAGTCTCAATCATAATTTGTAAAAAAGAGTTAAATTCTGAAAGATGTAATGCAGAGCAATAAGATTATTGACACAGACATTGATGATTGTAATTCATTAGATATTTTAGGGTAATGAATGTGAAAATCATTGCAAGGACACAGAATGCAGTGTGGACGGAAGATCAAAGGTAGGAGGAGGTAGGGCAGACTTTCAGTTGTGGATTTAGACTATCTGACAGGGAATAATAACGGATTCCAGAGCCCGTGGGGAAAAGTTGAAAGGCAAGTTTTTGTTAGGCAGGTTAGGTGTCAAGAATCACTGTTGAAATGCAGTATGGCATGAGTCAGGTTTCTTGACTGAGAAAGAGCTATCTAGAGACACCCTTGACTCTTCACACGTCTGAGAGTTTTACCATGTTGGCAGCCCTGAGTAGGAGGAAAGGAAGAAGATGGTATTTACAGTTCCCAGTGCGTCTGAGAGCATCCATCACGTTATAAATAACAGGGCTCCTCGTATGTTTTTCCTCAAGATAAAACTGAGTCTTCCCTGGACTTCCTTTCCAGTCTCTCATGGCCTCTCTGCCCCCTGCCCTGCATGCCTGTGTACTCTTACTGCTTATTCTTTCTGACTTGTGAGGGCTCACAGGATCATGTTTTCACACATAGATTCTCTGGTGGTGATACAATTTGTGAATGCTGTAGAATCTTTAGGAGACAGCAGATCACTACGGACCCATCTGCTAGTTATAACATGGGCTCTTGGTTCTTCCTGTGTTCTCTGTCCCAAGTTTTGCCATGATGTAAACAGATTCTCACACCTCAACTTTATTATGTCATAGATTCTCAAACGCAGCTTTATCATAGCAAAAATATCAGTGATTATGGTGTAGATTTATCTACATTTCAATCTTCTGAGTAATTATTTAAGTGGTCATTTCTGCTAGATACTTCTGGGCTTTCCTAAGTTACAATCTCAATTGGGACCACAGCTTTGCTCCATCTTAAAGTTTGTTTTTGCATGTCATTTTATCTGAAACAGTTCCTTAGTGAATAGCATATATCCATTAAATAAATATTTTCTTGAAATTCCTTTTTTAAAGGAATATTAAAAGTGCAAGACTACTAAGATCTCTGATTTCCCCTAGGTCCCATATCTTATTATATGCTGATTAAATCTTTCCTTCATTAATTCAGGAAATATTCATTACCTCAACAAATTGTTGCTGGCTCCCCTGTGCCAGGTGTTTCAGCATACACATATAACTGTTTTAAAGAGTTGCACTTATCTTTTTGTGTTTCAAACACTTATGTTAAGTAAGCTATTTAGTGAGGACTCCTTTCAGTTCTTTGGGCTTGGAAAACAGCCTCATTTGATTTTAGACTCAAAACACACATGGAAAAGTCTAGCTGGTGCCTTCTCCTTACCTGGCAAGTGTTTCTGGTTAACAGTTCATGAAATTCTGCATGCTACCAGAAGAGCAAGGTAAATAACAACCTAGCTAAAAGCCTGTGATCTACAAAGGTGACCTGCCTGCATGATACACTGCCAAAGCATCATCACAAACACTGTGGAGTAACCAATCATTATCTTATTGGAATTGAAGTCCACTCCACAATGTAGAACCCCTGCCTGAGACTACTCAGGTGGCTAAGACTGAGACTAGATAGGCCATGGACCCAGGAAAAAAACAAAATACTGTTATTTTGCTAAAGAACCAGCAATGAATTCACTCCTAACAGAGTTCTGCTCTGCTCACAGACTGATACTTCTCTCAGACAGCATCACATAAACTTCCTCATGAGGTGTGGGAATGAATACAGAAACCCACAACTGGACAGTATGCAGAGAGTGAGAGACTTTGAAATACTCAGTCCTAAATGGGATGTCTCCATCATTTCCCTCCCCTCAGGCATCAGGGAGCTATGCAGACAAGGAGACCAAAAGACTGTAGGAACAAGAGGGGATGGATGACAGAAAAAAAAAAACTCCAGCATTTTTCCAGACACAAGAGGATGGGGGCACATATGAATCACAGAGCCAGAGGCAGTAGACACATGACCTGCACAGGTTCAAGCCAGATGGAGTACTGCTGCTGGGAGAATTAAGTAAACATGGTTTCTCATCCTTACTCCAAAGCTATCTCCAATTAATAATCATTTGCACAGGAAAAATCATTTTTTCCAACAAAGGCTTATTGGATATTTGAAACACACTTAAAAGTACGTCACATGATGACTAGTAGATGGCCAACACATAAAAAAAAGCTCAATGGTACTTTGGTACATTTATTTTTTGTCTTATATTACTTTTTTGGACATTGGGAAGATCAAACAATGTTTTCTTTTTCTCTTTTAGCAACAGTTTTTATACCTGTCACTATTTAGAAGAGTCACTAATTGAAAATAACAAAGAGAAAAATCCACCATTTAGATCATTTCAATTCATATTTTTAAAGCAATAATTTTTATTTTAGAAATTTTAATGTACTTACATCATTTCCCCCTGAGTTTTCCTCTCTCCAACCTTTCCCATGCTTGGTAATTTGCTGTGGATGATGCCCCTGCCCTGAGCATGACAGTCCTACTACCTGTTGTATGTAGGCATTAATATCAAACTTCATGGCACAAAGATGAAGAGACTGATCTCATTGGGAAGACAAGGACACAAAGGATTTCTCTGAGGACAGATGACTGTGTAGCTGTGCTATGCATTACTACGGACTCCCTCAGCCTTGTTAGGCAAAGTTCTGGGCCAGAGAAGACTGTCACACCTGTGTGTGTGTGTGTGTGTGTATGAGAGAAAGAGAGTGTGTGTGTGTGTGAGTGAATGTGTGTGTGTGAGAGAGTGTGTATGTGTATATGTGTGTGTGTGTGAGTGTGTGTGTGTGCTTGCGAGTGTATGCATGTGTGCATGTATGTATGGGATGATACTCTTCAATCTCATGGTGTTTTAGCTGTGGAAGTCTGGGAAATATTTTCTTTTTTTATCTATCAGACAAAATACATCACATAGATGCTTCTTATCTCTATCTATCTCCCTGTATCCAACGTGGATTTTTTGAAAACCCATCCATGCCCCCAACATGTGAATCATGACATAGCATATTTCACCTTGGATTCTTAAATCTCTCTTAGAACTCATCACTTTTCCTAGTTCTGTCTTCAAATACTGATACTAAAAACAAAGAGCCTCTATCAACACATACGCTCTAGAGACAAAGACATTTAGTGCTTCCTAATTCTGTTCTTCTCTATTACTACCTTAAGAAATTACTATATAATCTTAAATTTGAGATTACTATATAATCTTAATCCACTGAGTCATGCTATAGTTTACTCAGAGCTGCCTCAGAATTCATACATATAGACTGAAAAATAATAACTGCCTTTATATTTCATAAGTTCTTTTTGTTTTATCTCTTCCCTGGAGGAGGAAAGAATACATATTGGTAAAATTTGGTAACTATTTTGCAGTCTGTACATTGCTTATTCACAACCCTCAAATATTTATTAAATCTAAATGAAGGTTCCCATAAATTTGAATTTCATTCAAATCTTAGGAAATAACAACATATTTTTTGCATAACTCCTGATTGTGGTAGATAATTTACATTCATAATGTGTCCTTAAATATATCTAAAATTTAGTAGATTCATTTTGGTGTATTAGAGAAAATGTCATAACCAACTGTAAGATGGAGAATCAACATTTCAATAGTATATTGTGATTAATGGGAAAGCAGGTCTGTTGGTCAGGTTTTTTTTTCTTCATAGTATGTGGTAGCTACTGGGTGGTAGTGGTTCAAGCCTTTAATCCCAGCAGTCAAGAACCAGAGGCAGGTGAATCTTTGTGACTTTGAGGCCATCCCAGTCTACAGAGAGAGAGTTCCAGGATAGCCAAGGTTACAAGGAGAAACCCTATCTAGAACAACTAAAAAAGTTAAAATAATAAGACAAAAAAGGTAGCTAATGTTATCATGACTCCACCCAGAATTGTACCTTGTACTCTGTGATCCACTGGCCATCAGAGAGTCAAACTTCATTTAGAATGAAGGGCCAATTCTTGTAAAGCTAATTATTTCTACATCAATCAAAAGACAGGACAAATGACTGTCTGACAACCTTTAAGCATATGTCTTCACTCTCTTGATGGCTTATCTACTCAGCTGCGTAAGATAAATGACTCTGTCTCAGTACAACCATATTAGGCTTTTACAGGTAAAACAAAATAATCAGAAAATGTCACTGAAGTAACTACTTTCACAAATATTTTATTGCTTTTATTTGAAAATATTTACTGCTATGTTACATGTTACATTTAACATCCCTTATGTTTTGGAATATAATCTTTGTTTTGTTAAAGGGCTTTGAATTATTGAAAACTTTGTTGGTTGGTAAAATAAAGAAAGCCATAGAGCATTTAGCTTTAAGTCATTGTTAAATTACTGTGTCAGTTAACAGGTTAACTCTAAGGGAAGCTGTGCATTCTCTCGCTAACCTTGTAACTAAGTCAGCCACTGCAGCACATAGTAATTTTACTAGCTTATTGTATTATGATAAACATGAACACATGAGAAATATTTGTGGAACAATTTAAAGCTTCTTGTGAAACTAGATGCTGGGTATTAAATATTTTATTATAAAATAAATATACTATTTAAGGATTAATGCTGAATAGCCAAACTCCAATTCACAGCTTAGCATGGCTATTAGAAGCCATCTACAAGATTAGATTTTTTTCACTAACATCTTTACCTCTCAAATCCCATACCACTTTTAATCTTGATATTGTTACATACACAAGAGATGCAAAGAACTGAGAATATGTTTCACGTATAACACAATGCATCAACATCACCATTTATCTATTAGAGAATTTTAAAAAGTAGGAATTAGCTCATCCCGACTAATTACCTGGATAAGTGCCTTGGCTCTTTATTTCCTTTTGCATGTTTAGACCTGTACACTGACTAAATAGGACAGGGGGCTGAAACCATTCCTCCAGTGCTTGAACCTGTGGATTCAACAAGGATTTCATTTATCATAATTTATTTCTTTGTCTAATCCAGATAGATGATTATCATAAACCATGAGAGTATATTACTTTCATTTATAAATTATTTTCTTTGAGTGGATGAGTCCATGACAGATTAACCTACATAAATTGGAGACTTTGAAATCCATATTGCATAGAGAAAATAGAACTCCTTTATCCTTAAAAAATAAAAAGTTGAATTTTTAGTATGAGTTTTCCAGAAGAAATTTTTAAAATTCATTATTAAATAATCAGTCAAAACCTTTGATGAGTTCAACCACAATTATTTAATCTATGAATTTTCCACATCTATAGCTTTACACTTATCACCATTTAGCTATAACTATATATGTAATGAAAAATTTCGGTAAACAATAGGTTATGTTTGAAAACGGGTATGTTTTATTTATATCAATTATCAGGTAACATTTTACTTTCTTATTTAATACATGACAAGCAAAATTTAGTAATCATTATCACATGCCCATAACTGAGAATATATTTGATATTTTACTATATAAATTAAAATAAATATTGAGTTCAACAAGAGTGAGCTCAAATAACACAGGGAATCACAATATCCAAATAAGTTATTTATATTCGTACCGCAGGAGAAAAAATCCTAACTTTCATCTCAATTTAAATCTGCTATAAAAGTAGTTCTCCTGCCTGATGTACTCACAGTTCTGGGGTGACTTTATAAAACTCATGAGTATAAGCCACGGGCTGATGTTGGAAGCAAGCCTTAGACGTAACTGGTGGAAGTTTTTCTAGGTACGGTAACCTTCCTTTGGGTATCCTTTTGTGGCACGTGGTATGCAGGGGCTGGGTATCTGCGCCACCGTTCCTTTCTGTTGCAGCAGCAATATCCACAGAGCAGCCCGCCTCCAATGAAGAGGACAGCAGCGGTCGCCCAGCCAAGGAAGAGAGCTCCTCCAAGTTCTCGCTTCTGCCCTGCATGGATGGTTGGGTCGTAGAAATCTCTGATGATGATATTGGCAGTCCAGGACACTGGAATCAGAATGAAGATACCAGTCAGAATAAAGAGTACTCCTGAGGTTCCCAGCAAATAGGCCTTGACCCTCTCACTGGAGCCGGTGCACTGGATCTGTTTCATGCCGCAGATGCCAATAATGAGAGCAACCAAGGAAAGGACCACAGCCACACACATGAGTGCACGTGCTGCTTCCAGTACCGGAGGGAGAGCCAATATGGAGTTATAGAATTTGCACTGCAACGTGACCATAGCTTGCTGGATGCAGTTCATCCAAAGCCCTTCCCAGATCCTCTCAAAGATAATAATGTTGCTGCCAATGAAAGCTGACACTCTCCATTGAGGCAGGAGTGTTGTCCCAAGTGTCCCAACCAAGCCGAAGAATCCGAGAACTAGTCCAGCAACCTGAAGGGGATAAAAAGCCATTTTCTTTCCTTTGCCTACTGGTCCAGCCTGGAAGGGTAGGAAGATGCAGAACGTACTGGAGTCTTCTAGTCTAGAGGAGTGCCTGGTCTTCTCCACTCCGGATACCCATATGTTCGTCCAAATCAGCAGCAAGGACTGGACTTGACTTAACTTGAAGTACCTGTTGTAAACTCATGTGAGCTATTCCCGCACACGCCTTCATTTTTGTTTGGTTTATTCACTAAGCGTATATAATTCTTTCCCAGCCAATAAGAACGTAGCCAAAGATATGCCAAGAAGTACTGACTTCAATGTTAGCATTTCTCATGTTATTATTGTCTTAGCCATGCTGTAATTAAGTGCCAAAGCCTCTATTGTGCACTACTAATTACAGAGCTGGGAACATTCACCTAAAAGGCAGTCTGATATGAAAGTATAAATATATGTGGTTAAGGCAGAGTTTGAAGATGCCAAAACTCTGCCAGTTTTTCCGAGATAAAATGAAAACCATTCTGGACTTTGGCCACTAGTTTCTTCTTGTGAAAAGCCTCTTTTCCTAGTAATGTTCATCAACTCTAAATTTACTAAGACTTAGCTATTTGACATCAGGATACCTACTAAGACTAGGAATGCTTACAAAAAGGCCTTAGTATGGGACTCAAAGTTCACAGTTACTTTTCTGATCCTGGAAGGAGGGACCAAGAGATTCCAGCTTATACTTGTTTGAATATATTAGCAATTATTCTATTAGCTCCTACGCAGCACCTCTGCCCCTGCTGAAAGACAGCACACAAACTTTCGTTAGATGGTTTTTGACTGGCAGCCTGAAGTACGAGAGCTGAAAGTTAGCATTACACTGTTTTCTTCTGAAAAGTACAAAATCGCCCTTTGAGCTGCAGTATCACTCAGAGTTCCCCTAGACAGCTCTTCTGAGTAAGAAGGTGTCTTCACAGTTTGCAAGCTGCATCTTTCATTACTAGACAGAGAACGTTAGCTCCACCGTGTTTGGGGAGATGTTTGCCTGGGGCAAACTTTGCGTTGTTCTGTGCATCTCCTTCCTACTTTTATTCGGAGTCAAGAGCTGGATGGGGAGAGATATTTATCAAACACTTTCCCAGGAGTCTGGCATTTGACGCTACCTGCTCTCCTTTCATCTCAAATTGTTTTCAAACAAAATTAAATTGAGCTTCTTTTAAAAGTGACTTCTGTGTTTTAGACTGCGCTTTCCCTGACCCTCACAGTAGGGAGTATGGTCTTTCCCAACTCCTTAATACATCCCATGGGAATCATTTTAATCAAATGTAAACATGTTGGCCAGTCATTCCCTTGGAGACATCGGAAGTGTGCAAACGATCTTCTGTTCTGGTGAAATACAGACAAAAGAATTAATGGACAGGCCAGGACTCTCAGACTTATGGAGTCTATAGGCTTTTAGGATGGATGGTCTGAGAACTCCCTTCTACCATGTATGAGTCATTGAGGAAGCAGATGATCTGAGTAGTAGACAGCTTCCTGCCAACAGTCCGGAAGAAGGGCTTAGGGACCCTTTGTTCTTTGTTCTGACACACCAGTTTAGCTGCTCCGACCCTGCCATGATTGGCCAACAGAACTCTGATTTTGCAACCTTTGTGTCTTCTTCCTTGTTCCCCTTGCTTTTCCTCATTCCAACACATCTTCAGCCTTATCTTCACATCGTTGTGGAAGTTTCCAGATTGCTGTTCTTTTCCAGCTGTTTGGTTTCCCTCCAGTGAGACCATTTGGCCTGTCTTCCCAGGAAACACAACTAAGAGGGTGTTTACTTAGAACACTGTGCTGTTTCTGAATATAGGACTAATCTCAGAATCCTAAACGTTTTATGGCCTTTGGCTCTGGAGCTTAAAGGCCAAAGCCCGCTGTCACTCTGCCTTCCTTTCCTCTCAGTGTTGCAGGCTTATCACCTGCCACCTGCTTTTCAGGACCCTTGACCATCCCCCACTCTGCTTTACATGGCACCTGTGCCCTCTCTTGTTCTCACATTCTCCTTACAGCATAAGCATATCTAGACATCTTCTATCATATTTTTTCCTTTGGAAGAAATTCTACACAGTTTTAAATAGAATTATATCACTCTTCTCATTTTCTTTCTTCATGCCCATTCTGCCACCACTATTAAGTTGACAGTTTCTTTTTCTTTGCTTACTATTACACACACACACACACACACACACACACACACACACACACACACACAAACACACACACACACAAACACACAAACACACACACACACACAAACACACACACAAACACACACACACAAACACACACACACACACACACACACACACACTCACGTTTTCAAAAATATGTGCATATAACCTGCTACGTCCTTTTTGTTGTTTCTGTCGATATAATTTTAAGCCTAACCACTTAGTATTGAGTAACTGTTAAGGGGGTTCACCCCTGTGTGAGCATAATTCTTTCTCTCTCAATGATCATCAGTTTCCAGTAATTACTTGCTTTGGGATGGGACCCCTTGATATTCCCCCCCCCCACGTTTGTAACTCTACTGATATTGCCATTGTTCCAATATTGGTTTTGCACCTGCTTCTAGGAGATACTCTTTTATGGAATATTTCCTGGTATTCTGTCTCTTAAAATCTTTCTGACTCCTTTTCCATGAGGGTCTCTGAAATAGAAATGCAGGAATAGTGATGCCCACTGGTGCTGGGCTTCCCTTGATCTATTGATCCATGCATTATGTCCAGTTGTGTTTTCTATAATGGTCTCAACTTGCTATAACAAGAAGCTGCTTTGATGAGGAGTGGTAGCTATACTTGTCTGTGGGTGTAAAGATAGCAATTAGATTGTAGTTAGGAATTATGACGGTCTAGCAAATCCCTGGTAATAGATTCTTTTCTAAGGTCCGTGTCCTCATTTGTCCCTAGAAGTAGGCTAAGTTTCTAACAGCAGTCATGATTTCCCTACTGTGTGGGGTTTAAGTCCATTAGATACTTATTGCTTACCATTAATATGTGAGTCCACTTATTAAAAACTTTTTGGGTATCTTGTCATCCGTGTGGTTCATAGGTGTTGTGGGTAATTAATTATGTCCCTCTTTTGATAGGTTGCATAGTATTTTTCTGGTTCCATGGAAGCTAAGCCAAAAGAAGGATTAGATCCAGCTCCAATCCCCCAAGTCCTGTGTTGTAAGTATGCAGTGTCTTCAAACATAGTTTCCCTTCAACCTCTGAGAGCTAACCAAGCTCTGAATCAATAATCTTTGTGGTGTTGGGAGTCAGTCACTTGAATTCACTCAAGTGACTTAACTTTCTTTAATATGTCTGCATCTGTATCTGTATCATTGATATCTAAATTCCGAACCAACGCTCCCGGTCATTATGAACACATTTATCTTAATTCACTTGCGTTTTTGTCTTGAATCCATTGGAATCTACCTTACATCACTGATGCCCCATTATACTGTGACAGTTCAGAGTTCCTAGTTATTACTACCAATGGATTCTTCTGTAAGTTATTTCCTGGTTCTTTCTGTAAAGATGAGCATCAATCGTTTTATGAAACAGTAGAGAATAAATGTTTGGGCAAGGAATTAAGTTCTTTGATATTTTAGCTTTTGAATCTCTTAAAAGTTCTGTAGTATGAAAAAAAAACCATAATCAAAATACCACTGACATCATGGGGCATCATTGTCGATGAAATTTATGTAATGTATGTAGAGTATCTGACTTCTAGCAAACACATAGAAAATGTTTGCTATTGCAGTTCACTTTATTTGTTCTTATTATATTATTAGGCTTGCTTGTTAGATCTTTATCTTTAGCTCATTCTTCAGCTCTTTTTTTGAATGGCATGGTTAACCATGTCTGTTTCTTTCAGGGTTTCATATGCACCTCAATATACCTGTCATTCATATACTCTTACTTGTGATTATCATGTGTGGCCAGGGTTTCTACTATTTTCAGGAAGGTTGTAATTTCTGAAATTTTTATCTCTAGGCTGGACTCAGTCTCATATAATGCTCATAGCTTTTTTTGTGATTTTATTTTTGTATTTTCTTTATTTGCATTTCAAATGTTATCCCCTTTCCACATTTCCCTTCTGAAAACCCCCTATCATATCCCCCTTCCCCCTGCTCACCAACCCACCCACTCCCATCTCCCCTTCCTGGAATTCTCCTACACGGGGGCATCCTTTGAGCCTTCACAGGACCAAGGGCTTCTCCTCCCATTGAGGTCCAACAAGGCTATCCTCTGCTACATATGCGGCTGGAGCCATGGGTCCCTCCATGTGTACTCTTTGGTTGGTGGTTTTGTCCCTGGGAGCTTTGAGGGTACTGGTTAGTTCATATTGTTGTTTGTCCTATGGGGCAGCAAGCCCTTCAGCTCCTTGGGTCCTTTATCTAGCTTCTCAACTCTTGAGTGGGGCCATGCTGGAGGCTCTGCTATAATCTACCTAGATGTTGCTGGAGACTCTTCGATGGTCTTCCCAGATCTTCCTTCTGGTTGCTGACAGGGTTTCGACAAAATACTCCCAGCTGTCAGACTCTTTAAGATGATGCCTACAGACAAACATACACCCAAGTCATTTTTCATTCATGCAGGAAGCTCATCTCATATCCCGTGACTAATCAGATGTGGAATGTAAAGGGCCAGCCTGACAGCCCCAGCCAGGGATTTAAAGCCAGTGTGTATTCCAGCTGCAAATTTCCTTGTGGAGACAGCTGAACTCTGTATCGTATCGTTTGTGTACCACACTGGCCTTCTCTTCTATTCAAGTCTCCTCCTCCTGTCTTTGCTCAGTCATTGATCTACAGGAAGCACAGTATATTAATCTCTGCCATTTAGCCAGCTTCCAAGGTAACCCAGTCATTGATTACAGTTTACTCTAATTTATTAAAGGTGTTTCCTGCTCTAACATTTGTCTGGCTTAATTTAGCCCTTCAACATTCCATTCTGATTCATTTCAATAAAGTTTAGATAGTTTTCTTGTCCAAACCTTTGTTGTTGTTGTTATTTTGTTTTGTTTTGTTTTGTTTTTTGGTCTGTATTCCATCAAAAAACCAACCAACCAACCAAATACCATACTAACCTGAAACTGAACTATGTTTCCATTTTACTTCCAAATGTCTAGAGTTTTTTGGGCTGAAGAAGATAAATTTAAATGCTTACCAGGGCAATAATGCTTGAATTTGGTACCTGCCCCAATCCAAGCCTGTTTTATAAGCATGCATTCCTCAATCATATATCCTCACAGATTTTACATTTTAATAAACATACTATGTACTGAACAAGTAACTGCATTGATGCATATAATGAAATGTACATTTACAGATAAAAATAATTAATAGAAAGTGAATAGAATGGGTCTCAACTTTAAATAGATGAAGATAATTTGGATATGAAATACATAATTCAACAAACAGAGATAAAGGCAGGAGGGCCAGTATAAAGTGAAATATTGAGGGCAATAGTAGATTGAACCAAAAGCAAAAAGAAGACCTTGGCTAAGGAATACAAGATCACATGGACGCAAAATGATCTAGTATTTGTGTATAGCCAGTTAAAGATCCTAAGCATACAACTGACACTATCAAGTTTAAGCCCACATTAAAATTGGAAAACAAAATTACCAGTCATCAAAACAATATAGCAACTTTGAGAAATGGAGACGCATCAAAATGAGCATGAAGAAATCATCTGGTTACTTGAATAATACAGATAAAAGATATTAATGAAAGTTGGATTAAGTAATAGCAGGTGAAGGAGAATGGATCCTTTTTATGAATAGGAGATAAAATTGCTGAACATAAGATGGTTAAGATGCCAGAGATGACTCCAATACAACCAGCATGCACACATGGTGCACTTATTGAAGTGAATACTTTTGTACACTGAAATACAAATACCATTTTAGAGAAAAGATCAATAGCTCAGTTTTCAGATTTAAAATCTGAGTTCTTTGTCAGTCATCTTGGTACAGAACGCAGGGAATTAGATATTTTGGAGTTCATATGGGTACTCTAGACTATATTCCTATGGAAGAATCCATCTTGTTCATTAAAGAGTACAGTCTGTGCAAGGAACTGGACAATAGAGATAGCTGACTTACTCTATAGTCTTGCTACTATGAGATTAGTATTGAGCTATTCAATAATCTAATTTAGTTTGAAGACATTTTGACTTTTACCTGTGTAGAAGTGTCAGGTTTTCTCTCAGTATCTTCTTCAAGTGAATAGGACTGAGTGTGTAAGCATCTTCGAGGAAATCAGGCCACTGAAACAACTCTAGTAACTGTTGAAAATCTATTTTCTTACCAGCTGTCTTAGTCAGGGTTTGTGTTCTTGCACAAAACATCATTAACAAGAAGCAAGTTGGGGAGAAAAGGGTTTGTTCAGCTTATACTTCCACATTGCTGTTCATCGCCAAAGGAAGTCAGTGCAGGAACTCATACAGGGCAGGAACTTAGAGGCAGGGGCTGATGCAGAGGCCGTAAAGAGTGCTGCTTCCTCAGCCTGGCTCAGCTTGCTTTCTTATGGAACCCAGGATCACCAGCCCAGGGATGGCACCATCTACAATGGGCTGGGCCCTCTCCCCTTGAACACTAATTGAGAAAATGCCTTATAGCTAGATCTCATGGAGGCATTTCCTCAAGGGAGGCTCCTTTCTCTGTGATAATTTCAGCTTTTGTCAAGTTGACACACAAAACCAGCTTTACAAATAGACCATTCCATGAAATCAATTAGTCCATCCCATCATCTACCCCAAGGAAGCAAAAAGTAAACTGGTATTAAATTTATCCACAGAATATGTACCACGTGGTAGTTCCACTTCTGCCTTTTTGTGAAATCTCTGCACTGCTTTTTTTTTTAACAGCAACTACATGAGTTCACGCTTTCACCCAGTAAGCTTTACTCCTCTCCCCACCTCCCTCATAGCCAGAGTTGTCATTTGACTTCTTGATGGTAGCCATCTGAGTCTAGTGAGATAGACTCTCAAAGCAGTTTTAATTTATACTTCCCCAATTCTTTCTGTGTGGTCAATACGTTTGAGGCGGTTCATCTCCACATAACCCTGACAGTCTTGGAGCTTACCATTCAAGCCCGGCTGGCCGCAAACTCACCGAAATCCTGCCTTTGCTTCCCAAGTGTAGGGATGAAAGGCACAATTGCACCTACCATTCTGAGACAACTTCCCCTCTTCTTGATGTGGACTACCTACAAAAAGTATTAGTGATTTGTGTTTGGTTTGAGAATTCTCTGTACAGAACAACATGGTTTTACATTGTTGTCTTGATTTTTGTTGTTTAAGATCTTGCAACAGAGGTAATCTCTGTAGAACTTAGTTCTCTGGAAGGGAGGAGTAGGATTGGAATTTTTTTCTCCCTTTTCATTAGCTCCCACATCATGTGACTGAGCTGTTCAGACTCTTGAGTCTTATGGTTTTAGTTGTTACCAGTTGGCCTTATTTCCTGACTGACCAGAGTCATATTCTGAATGTCCTTATATATGCCTCTGACTTATACACTATTCCTCACCTTTTCCTCTAGTTTCAGAGTTTCAGGTTTTACCTAGATAGCCTTGACAGATTTGGAGTTGACTGTTGCATAAGAGAAATAAAACTCTAGTTTCATTGTTGTACATTTACACATCCAGTTTACCTCATTCCTCTTGACAAAGGTGCTGTCTTTGTCCAGTGTATGTGTTTGACAGTCAGCTGGCTGCAATCTATAATTCTATTGACTTAAATCTGGGCCTTTGATTCTGTCACACTTATGGACAGTCCTATTTATGCCAGCGCCATGCTATTTTTATTACTATGGATCTGTAGTTTAATTTTATGTCGGCAAGGTAGTGCCTAGATCAGTATTATTATTCACCAAGGACTATTCTGCCTATTCCTAAGTCTTTGGTGCATCCATATGAATTCTGGTTTTCCATGTGTGATGACTGACATGGAAATGTTGGTTGGGTTTGCACTGAATGAGCAAACTGTTAAGATGACTATTTTCATAGCAATAACTATTTAATTCCATGAACATGGAAGATCTTTCTACCTTCTAGCGTGTACCTCAAATTCTTTCCTCAGCTTTTAATTTTCATTGCAAAGGTCCTTCACCTTCATAGTTAATTTTGCTTTTGATCCAGCTGTACCATTCTTGTTCACACACACAAAGAACTCTGTAGTCTACTTCAGAACCATACACTCGTCTTTTTTCTGAGTTGCCTCTCAACACTGACTTTGTATTAGCATTCATTTTGAAAAATTACTTGTCCTAATTATACCCCCAATTTATTAACTTAGATAAAATGGATTACGATAAATGACCAGAAATATTTTAGGTTTTTAAAAGTTAAAATACGATGTGATTTCTCCCCCTTTCTTCTCCTTTCCCTACTGAATTACTTCAGTTGTACTTACTCTGGTATCTTGGCAGTATCCCTGTAATAAAAACATCCAGGTACATTCAATCCCACCCTGTATAGTCCTTGAAAAAAAAAAAAAAACATCCAGGTATAACCAGAAAAACACTGCTTGGAGGACTTACTTTTATTTTGTAACATTCTGTTTTTGGAGTAAGGTGCTACATTTTTGAAACAGAGTCAATCTATATCCCAGAGTGACCTGAAATTTATTATTTAGCCCAGGCTAGCCTCAAACTTGCAGTTGTTCCCTGCCTCCGCTTCCTGAGTGTTTGTTTCGTTTTGTAATTAAACTAATGTATGTAAACTTATTTCATATATAACTTCATTTAGCAGATAAATAAATCAAAATAGTTTACAGGGGGACTAGGCATCATTATATTTTAAGTATTTTAGTTTATTTTAAAGTGTAGTTCAAATTGAAAACCACAGGCTGCTATGAATGGCTGGATTGTGTGGTCTTCAGGCAATTTTTCATTAATAAATATTATTTTCCCAGTAGGGTTTTCAAGCCTTGAGAGGGAACATGTTGTTATATTCTGAAACAAGAACCTGAAATCTCAATATTTTAACACTTCTGCTTAAACTTCATCTTATCAGAGTAGGTGGTAAAGGCTTTGAAATAAAGATAATAGCTTTATTGCTCTTATCTCACTGTAATTAAACAATGATATTTCTGCAAAGCAGGAGGAGGGTGTGGCACCTGTCAATTATGATTAAAAAGCCTCTGCTGGGGCTTTAAGCCTGGAGCTTCTCAACTGGGAATTATGTCAAATATCTTTGAAAAGTGAGTGTTTAAATATTTATGGTACAAAATTACTTCAGTTATGTTCAGAAATAAAATGTGATATTAAAAACACATATTTATGGTTCTTCCAAAAAGTATAAAATGAATATTATTAACAGGTGAAGAACAGATAAGAAAGAGTATGCAATATTTAAAATCTAAACCAGTAGTTGTGCTTGGTAGACAGTTGGCTATAAAATCCTGGGTGTTTTTTTTTTTTTTTCTGAGAGAACTGTGTACTTTCAAAATTTGTCCTCTATTTGTCATTTGTTATTTATTATACTTCAGGTGTTGTGAATGACTGTAGAAAGCAATCATCGATCAGTGTCACCTTTTCTCTTATTAACAGAGACTCTTCTCAATCTGAAGCAGTGTTCTGAAGCACCTACAATTGCTAACACTGTGACCTAAGTAAAATTAAAACAAATCAGAAAGGATTGTTCTGCTTTGTACATTTATCCCCACTTTAGTCCAAGGATTTGTATGAAGTGACCTTGTCCTGTATTTGATTATAAGTAGAAGAAAACTTCCCCTAGTTCTTTGTTAAAGTATGCAGTCCCGTCTGTTAGCACTTAATATCCCATCTGCAGTACTGTGACTCTAATCTCTACCTATGGACCATGACCACATTTGGCCTTTCTTTCACAATTAATTGAGTAGTAATTTTTATTTGGTGTGCATTGGTATTTTGCCTGTATCTATGTCTGTGTGAGTGTGTCAGATGCCCTGGAACTGGGGTTACAGATAGCTGTGAGCTGCTATATGGATTCTGGGAATTGAACCCCAATCAGAAGAACAGCCAGCACTTTTAACCTCTGAGCCATCAATCCAGCCCCAGTTGACCTTTCTTTCATACAGTTTAAGAAGTTCAAAATGAAATTTAATATATGAAAATGTTGGTAGCTCACTGTCAAGCAAGTATAAGAATAAATTAAAATAATTCAATCAGTGAGCATGTTATTAAACCTATTTTGATGTTACATCAAGAAGCCAGTTTGGAGGAAACCAGAAGCACATTAAGCAGGTAAAATATTCACCTTTTTCAAGTTAGGCAATCGCACTCATCTGTGGGATCATTCACATGGTCCTAATCCAGGATATTAAATCATGTAGAACTAGGTAAGAGCAATTGTCTCCAGAACCACTCACTAAGCAAATGGTTTTTACCTAATACGTTGACTCATAGGTCCCTAGAGACATCTACTTAAATGATACTTAAATGTCCTTTAACCCTGTTTCCTTATACAACTATTTGGAGTTAAGCATGGTGAAGCATAACTCTACATCAACCCTTTCGAGGTAGAGGGAGGGAAATCAGGATTTCCTCCTTAGCTGCATGGCAAGTTCAAAGTCGAACAAAACTATAGGAAAATGACAAGATGACAACTTTTGAGATAAGCTAAATAGTAAGCTTTATTATGTTTCAAATAAACTAGTATTTTGAGAATATTTTGATTTTCAGCATTTAAGGTGATGATCCATAGCCTTTTAACATACGCCACGCTCCATATTGCCCTATTACTGTGGTTATGGGACATTTGGCATGATAAGCTAATGTTTAAGGCTCGTGAGTTATTTCTACTCCACTGGACTACAGTGAATGGATGTACTTGGCTTCTTCTATGCTGGCATATAACTTGCCTCTGTCCTGTGTTCTTGGCATTTTGATGCCTGTGGCAAATTTTTTTTTTTCATTTTCCTTCTTGATGACCACATCAGATGAGGATTAATAACTTCTGATCCTTTGTGGATATATTTAAATTTCAATATGTGTTGTTTTCCTCGTGACTAGATCAGTGATTAAGAATCACATAATTAAGAATAAATAATATACCCAAAGTAAAATACCATTTCATCATCCAATATCTAGAGTATAAACTATTAGTATTTAAAGGTTCTGAAATCCTTCTTGTCCAGGTGCAGATATATTTGTGAGATTTCTTTGCTGGAGAGTAACTTTGTTCTATTTTCTATACTATAGTGTGTGAAAATGAAATCATACACGGTACACATTTAAAAAGAATAGTAATTATATTATACATTATTTAGAATTCTTAGGCATATTTGTCTTTCTATTTATTAATATACTTCATCATTTATTTGTAAATGAAAAATTACTAGATTTATTATATTCTTTGAGCTATAATTTAAAACTGTTCAAATTGTCTCCGGTGCCGATTTAACATCACTTTTTCACTGTCTGAGGTGATAAAATGTTCTATCTTCATCTTGTGTACATCTTCTCTCAGTCCTAAATTGGTAATATCTTCAGTAGCCCTGACTACTTTTGTTGGACAATTAAATTAGAAAGCAAGAATTCGTTTTAAATATTGTTTATTGCTACCATGATGTTATTTTAAATTTTCTACAAAAATTTTAAAATATATGTATCTACTGACTTGTATATGCACACATACATAAAAACAGTTTGCCTTCAAACCTTCCAATTATTTGTTGGCTGGACAACCTAAGTGAAGATACATACTGTTTATATCATTATTTATTGTCTTGCTAGCAAGACATAAAATACATAAATTAGTACAAAATTACTATTGAATAAAAACATAAATGTTTAGCAACATTATTTACTAGAAATAGTTCTACTTAATTAATTTTTATGAGACTTTTATACTTGGATATTAATCTATGTCTTGAATTATTTAAGGATTAACGGTAAAATATATTTAAAACCTGATATAATGCTTCATATAAATATTCTACAACAAAAAGTCTTTAATCAATCACTGCTAACTTATTTCCAGTACCATCCTTTCTTAAAAATTTCCTGTTGGTGTGCTTTTTTATACCTTCCTGTTTATAATTATTAGTACACAAATTACATTTACATATATTTTACAGATTTACTTGGTATTTTAAAATTCCCTTAAAATGATATTGTGTGTGTAAATGTCCATTATTCTTGCCCTTTACCATTTCTGATAAAGGTATGAGAAGGCAAATTTTTAATTTTAAAATTTAAGCTATAATATGTTCTGATTATTAGAATATTTTCTGGTGAGGTTAAATTATTTTTTGTGCCACTTTAATATTTCATATTTTGTTCATTTTTGCTTTTGTTGTACATACTTAAAAATTATGTATATTTTATGTATGTTTTAAAAATCCAAATAACAATGAATTATGTGCTCTGTTTAAGCAGCTCCATCTGATGTTTGTTTTGTAATGGTTCTTATGCTTCATATCTGTGTACACACTTTGTATGATGCTAGAGAGCTCTGGTACTCTGCAGTCAATTCAGTGACTAGTTTTCTTCATGCTTCTCCTTTCAAAGTCATACTTTTCTCAGTAGTTATTACATGACTATTCTAGGGCTTAAGAAAGTTTGACTTTTGCATGAAATTTTAGTGGATTGTTCAGTACATTGACACATGCAAAACTGGAGCAACAACTCAATGAGAAAAGGGGCTTGTAAGCAATCATGAAGACTTGGAGTCTAATAGCTATAACTCAAAACTAGATGTATCTGTGATGTCAACATTCTTGTAGCATGATGAAAAGGAGAATCCATGGACTATCACTACCTCACCTGACTTGCCTATATTTTTCAGGTGTACTCTGACATATACATGTTTACCAAGGGAAGGAGGCACATTCTGTCTGTCTCTCTGTCTGTCTCCCCCCTCCTCTCTCTCAGACACACACATAAATAATAAAAAACAAATATATGTGTATTTTCATTATATATATCATACACACTTAAAAGAGAAGGAATTAACTACTTTCTATTCTTTATCTCTAAGAAGAAGAAGAAGAAGAAGAAGAAGAAGAAGAAGAAGAAGAAGAAGAAGAAGAAGAAGAAGAAGAAGAAGAA
>JADRCD010173645.1:15150-65737 GCA_019843815.1 Montemys delectorum | reverse complement strand
GATGCTCCATCATGTAATAAGGACACATGCTCCACCATGTTCACAGCAGCCTTATTTATAATAGCCAGAAACTGGAAACAATCCAGATGTCCCTCAACAGAGGAATGGATACAGAAAGTGTGGTACATCTACACAATGGAGTACTACTCAGCTATTAAAAACAATGAACTTATGATAAATAAGATACTAAAGAGGGAATTCTGAGAACATGGTACATGGTATGTGAAGAATATGTAGAAGTTTTTGACTGAGAAGATAGAAGATGGTATTAGTATGCCAAGGAACACAGAGAACTTCTTTAAGCTGGACTTCTAAGCTTGTAATTGAATACTAGATAACTTTTGGAATAATAGCAACAATAAATTAGTGGATATTTTTAACTGTACTAATAGATAGCTAATGCTAATATTCAATCAGTTTGCATTCTAAAATCTTCAGAGTGTTTTAATATCTATAGCTCTGCATCTCAGTGCCATCTTTCAGAGCCATCTGACCCAAGGACTTCCAACCATCTCCAGCCACTGCTCCCTCTGAGATCTGAAGGCTTGTCTTTCTAAGCCTATTGAACATTACTTCATATCAGGGTTCACTGTACATCTCAAATTCTTTGTCTTTAACGAAGACCCAAAGCTCTTTAAATGATTTTGCTTCAGTGATTTGATTCTGTATGCTGTTTTCCAGTTCACAGCCTTTAGAGAATTCTTTACTCACCTTTTTTTTTTCTCATCCAGCACACAACCCATCAGAAATTCTTAATGTTATCTATTCTGACCAGAGACCTATTCTCCTCTATCTACTACAAACATCAACCTCTAAATTACTATAGTGGATTTTTCATCCTTATTTCTGCTGTTTTGTTCTTTATTGTGCTTTTTACACAGATCTGATCTCATTCTTGCTTCTTCTTATGACTTTCCATCTTTTATGGAAAAAAATCCAGTATTTGGCAGCATGTGTTGCTTAATACTTTCTTTATCTCTCTTTGCTCAAATGTTTTGCCTAAAAACAAATTCTTTGACTCATGGTCACTCAGTCTACATTTGAGCATCTCTAGCGCTGTCTACAATGATATGTTTTTGTTTTAATAGCTCATCACTATAAGACATAGGATGAAATTATGTGTGTTTTATTAACGTTCAACTAAGTAAACATTCAGAGTCATATTATATCTGGTGTATTCATTTATACCCTAATGTTTAGAACTATACCAGTCAATTAATTTGATTTAGAAAATATTTTTGGAATCATTTATAAAAAGAATGTCTGCATTGCTCCTTGATATTTTTTTTTTGGTGGGAGTTGAAACAGGGTCTCTCTGTATAGCCCTTGCTACCCTAGAACTCACTATGTGGTCTGAACTAGCCTGGAATTTACAGAGATCTGGCTGTCTTTGCCTTCTAAGGACATGTGCCACCATGCCTCGTTGCCTTTGACTTTTTTATGCCATGCATCTATACAATCTAATTTGCTTTATGTTTTCGTTTTAATAGCTCATCACTATAAGATATTAGATGATGAAGTTATGCGTTTTATTAACTCACAGCTAAGTGAACATTCAGAGTTTGGACTTACTTGCATTCTTTATATGATTCTATCAGAAGTCTATTTCCTGGTGATTAAAGGCATTGAGTTCCTTGACGAACGTTTGATCTTCACAGTCAAAATATTAGTTTCTTCTTCTTCTTACCAGTTCTTCTTTGTGCATAAGTATTTAACAAACCATGACCAAAAGCCACCAACACCAACCAACCAAAAAACCAGCAACCCACTCCATCTCTGGGGTACTTAGAATTTATAAATCCTCTGAAAAGTCCCCACAAATCCAAACATCACACAATCACAAAAATTGTCACTGACAACAATCATACCTCTGCTACAATGATCAGTTGCTCTGGACAATCGGAAACAGCCCCATATCCCACACCTGGGATTAAAATGAAAATATATCCTTATAACATTCCTGTGGGGTTTTTTGATTTTTGTTTGTTTGGTTTTTTTTAAGAAACCAAAATTGTCAAAACTGACACTACATCCTAGCACTTGTGTGAAATGGAACTTTCTGGTGTCTTTAAGAACTCAGTTGTGTCCCATGATGTTTTCTGGAAGCTGTTTTGTGAGAGAGCATGTAATGTTTTGCTGGAAACAGGTACTTGAGAAGGTGTGTGATGTTTAGAAAAACATATAAATGGAGCTCCACAACAGTGAGAGGATGCTCTTGCATTGCTACACCATGCTCCACTTCACGAGTCCTCACTGGTCTTTTCTGGTCTTTGATGATCATCCCTTCATAGAGAGAAATATGTCAAAGAACCTCTCCTGGTATTCTGACTGATTGCAATTGGCCCCTTCCATTGCAGTGCTGAATTGATGGAGCCTTACTGTTTCTGCTGGATTATGCCTTCACTATTCATGTTTGATGTTTGCTACTGAACTGGACTTCTGATATTCTGACAAAGAAGAGTGGAATCTCCCCAAGGAACTACTTTTATTCAGGTCCACAACAACATTTTCCTATTAGCCTTTTTTCCAACCTCTGGTTGAAGGGATGTTGAAGTGTTTAAGAACCCTAAATAAAGTAGGTTTTGAAAAATATCTAAGCCTACATTTGTGATGCAGAGGCAAGAGGATCTCAGTCAGTTTGGGGCCAGCCTGATCTATATAGCTAGATCCAAGATAGTCAACATTTTTCGTACATTGAAAACATAAGAAAACACACTGTATTATGGATTGTAATGTGAGATATGTTGTGGTTGAAAATGATAAATAGATTTTGTTCATGTTTGGTCTTCAGGGGATCACACCCTTCAATAATGCCAACCAGTTACATCATAGGATGATAGGATATGGCAGAGTTTCAGCACTAAATCAGAGAAAAGAGGAAAATTCTTGCATTTATAGATATCACAGAGTAAGAGTCACTGAACATAGTAGCTAGAGAGGGCCAAAACCATCAGGCAGTCTCTGTGATCCAACATTCCAGCCCTTTGTATATAGTTAAAAATAAATGACATTACGGGAAATAGGTTAAAGGGATGTGGAGATCAAGGAATTTTATGGGCACCAAATTCAGTTATGGCTTCTTGCTGTTGTAATTGGGGTTTCATGGGGTCAAAGTCAAGTCCCATCTTGTCTTTATTCACTGCCAATTTGTCAGGTAGTGCCATCTGAGTCTGTGTGAAATGCTGGACCATGGATGAATAGACTAGAAAGATGCTCATGTGTATAAAAATCAAGAGTTATTAAAGGCCGATAACAGCTACAAGCCAGCAAATCCATGAGGAAGTTTGAAACCATCTGTCTCATGACTCTGATGACTGTTGTCTGATTCTGAAGGTATGGACTGCTGGGTTGTTTGTTCAATGTCTGATCAGATTGGACTGATTTACATATGCCTGTGAGATGATCCAAGTTGGCAAAGGGGCCAGAGTAACCACTCTTGTTTTCACAGAAAGGCAGAGGCATGGCCAGCAGTCTTTTTTTGAGTGTGGTGTTGGCATTAAGTAAAGACTGGCAGCGTTACACAAAAGGAAAGAAGAAAGCAGGGGGAGATACGTGCTCTCAGGAAAAGTAGGCTAGAATCAGAAGATTTAAGGAGAAGAATTTGATTTCAGGTCCCAGGAGTAGATGGAGTCAATCAGCGGGTGACTGGTCCATAGCTGCTCCTCTGGGATAAAATCAAGTGGTAAAGGAGCAGGGTATGCTGTTCTTGTGTACTATGATGTCTGTGAATTAATTTAATCCTGGAGAAAATAACTGAGTCCTCACAGATAGCAGAAACAGGGGTGGTGAACAGGACCATAGACATTATGAACAGTTTTGTGATCTCAAAAATTTCTGTTTCACGTTTTATATCTCTTGTTATTTGTTGTATGTAGTTTAAGTTGTTGGGTAATTATTCTTATTATTATTTTATTCTTAAGTATCTTATGATTTTACTGCATTTCTGAATTGGGTCTTATATTTACTGTAATTTTAAACAATAAAATAAGAATATTACTAATTTAATTTGCCATTAGCTATGAGCTTGAACTATATGCTTAGTTTAGATATTTATTTAGATTTTTAAAATGAGGTTACCAAGGACAGTTATTTAGTACCTGAACTAAACTCATAGTTCAAATTCTGAGTTTTATGGATTGTTCTTTTCACTAGACTGTCAGTGCTAGAATTCAGGAATCATGTAATTTCATTATTTTTGTATAGCCTGTATATATTATACTACAATATAAAATGATGGTCTTTCGAAAGGTTTTGACATTCTCATCAAATATTTTTCATGATACAATGGTGAAATTCCACTAGCATCCCTTGGATCAAACTTTCAGATCTGGAGAGTGACCAGCATGTTGCAACATAGTTATCAGGCTCTGAACTCAGCACTTAGTGCTGCATGGAAGTACAGTGTAGTAATAATTTTACATATAAATTTTCCATTCTTTGCTTTCTGGAAGTCTCCAGGAAGCCCTATATGGCTGGAATGATTTCCTCTTTTTCAGAAGACACTAAGCATGGCATACTGGTGTACTTCCCTTAGTTAATGTGTAAATCGAGGCTCACTTTCAGGCAGCATGGCTTCACAGGTGCATTTTATAATATTGTGTGCTGTCTTAAACTTGTTTCATTTAATAAAATTTAGGTTAAGACCTCCTTAAGTGCCAAAGAAACTATAAGCTTAGACAAAATAAAATTAATATTAATGTGCACTAATTAATATAATTTGATAATGAGGGAAATTTTTCTACCTCTGGTATCAGTTTATTATTTGATTAACTTGAAAGATACTGCTTCACTGTGGAATATAAATAAATATTATAAACCACAGCTTTCTGTCAATCTGATCATCTGCATAATCTTTTTTCTTATCTGCAGCTGAAGACTGAGCCCAAGACCTATGCTTCCGAAGCAAGCACTCAACCTCTGAGCTATTTTCCTAACCCCAACCTGTGTAGTCCAGACTGTATTTGAACTTGTGAATCCTACCACAAGTTCACTACTACCAATTACTCTTGAAATTTTTACTCATGTTCATACAATCTAATCATTAGGCCAGTTGAAGCTTTATGAACTGTCCATCTACAAAAGAATGGGTATTTTATACTATTGATAGTTAGTGAAAAATAAAAAAAGAGACACAGATACTTTCTAGTCGTTTAAAAGAATGCACACAGGAGATGATTCATTGAGACCCTAATGAATGGCTGTCATCAGAGAGCCATTACACGTTAATAAGAGAAGAGAGAATTATATGATGGCCTGAGGAACAAAGGCTTCATGCTAATTATCTAAGCTTACAATATGTCCAAGAGAAGTGAAGCTGTAGGTGTTCCTGATGTTGTGGGAACATCTAGAAGAAAGATCAAGGCTGTCTTTTCCCAAAGGGCATTCTGAACTCTAAAAAGGAAGTGGAGAATGCTCATTATGGTAACTCAGTGAGATAGGTATCTGCTTCATCCTGTCTTTACAGACTGAAAAATAGAGACCAGATAAGTTTCCCTGTGGCATAGAAGACATCTGAGGAAGAAATCTAACCTTCAAAACATACTCTGAATCTCCATGCTGATTGGTCAGCTCAAAAATTAAGAGATTCATAGGAACAAATACTATTGTGTTCAGGAGAATAGGATGCTCAAGGTAATGAATTCCAGGACAGCTACTAGGATTGCAAAGTTGATCATCAATAGGAGGAGAGGTCATTGGCCCTGTGAAGGTTCTGTGCCCCAGTGTAGGGGAATGCCAGGGCCAATAAGTGGGAGAAGGTGGGGTGGCAGGCATGGGGATGGGGGAGGCAACAGGAGTTTATTCTTGTTGTTTTTGTTTGTTTGTTTGTTTGTTTGTTTGTTTTTTTGGAGGGGAAACTGGAAAAGGAGAAATTTACATGTAAATAAAGAAAATACCTAATTTAAAAAAAAAAAAAAAAAGGCAAAGGCGTGTGGACCTAACAATATCTCAAGAATCAGGGTGGCTCAGTTTTTATTGGAATATGAGATGCAACTCAAGAGAAATATGGAGAAGCTGGATTTTCTCCTTTGGTGGTTTATGCAAGGAACTGACAGGCAGCATTGATCATCTAGTTCCCCCAATCTAAACCTTTTCCTGTTAGGAATAAAGCTTACTGAAATAAATTCTGGTGTTACCATACCAATTTAAGGAAAACAGTCTTCAAATTTCATTTGCTGATAATTCCCCTCCAGTAGCTTTAGACAACTTAAACCCACTTAGTAATTTTCTCTCTATATGGGTTTTTCAATTATATCATTCACTATACCAAAAAATTTCCAATAC
This sequence comes from Montemys delectorum, assembly GCA_019843815.1. Lineage (NCBI taxonomy): Eukaryota > Metazoa > Chordata > Mammalia > Rodentia > Muridae > Montemys > Montemys delectorum. Next base: position 59,455 of record JADRCD010173645.1, on the reverse strand, counting down.
CTGCCTACCCAGCTAAACTTCCAATTCTCTAAACACCATCACAATTTCCACCTGAAGCACCTGATTCATCATGGCTCCTATGAATTTCCCAAGGTCCAAAGATTATCTTTATCTACTTCCATGTAAATCTGCAGTAGAATGTTTTACTTTTCTTTAGGACAGCCTGCCACTTAGAGCAGAGGACTTATCAGAGAGAGAGTACGAACTCTCTTCCATAGCCTCCCATATTATGTATCTGAAATTAAATATCTTTGATGTGATTTTTTTCATTTCTTTTTTTTAATTGGATATTTTATGTATACACATTTCAAATGTTATCTCTTTTCCTGATTTCCTCTATGGAACACCCCCATTCTCTCCCCCTGCTTCTATGAGGTATCTTAACCATCCATTTAACTTTATTTCTTCCTCATTAATCAATCCAATAGAGTAACGTTTAAGAATACATTGGATTCATTTTATTTTAGAAGTAGTATTGATAGAAAATGTAATGACAGATTTTTTAAAGAACCCCAATGTGAAGTTTAGTAATTCCCCTGTTGAGATATTTAAGGTAGATTAAATACCATTTCTAAAGGATTGTGGCTGGGTTTTCCAGTAACAAGCAATTATATCCATAGTTGAAGGCAATTTTTGTTATTTGCTAGATAAGTGAAAGAAAGCTGACTACATTCCTAAGGCATTTCTGGTTTTGTTCAGTTAAAACAATAGGAAGGAAGTCTTTCTTCCCTGGGTGTTTCAGTGTTGTAGTACCTGGAAAATAGCAGGTAGAAACATGAATTGCGGCACTTTTCCATACAATTACTACAGAAATTTAAAAGATTGTGCAAAATCCCAAAGTCTAAAAGAATCATCACTCATGAAAGGTTTTAGCTTAATGTTGTAGGTGTAACTTCCTCTGTATGTAGAAAATAATTTTGTTTTTGAGGTTGTGTTCAGTGTGTGTGATCTGTATCTGAAGAAGTAAAATGCCAAACCTTCATTCATTCATCCCAGTAAAACCCTTCGCCATGTGATAGAGTGGTGACCTCTACAGCAATCTAGACTATACCATCATCTGTGGATTATCCTAAAGCTGCCAGCCATAAAATGAAAAACAATAACAAAATGGACAAAAATAGGGATGTTAGCTTTTCTTAAAAATTTGCAACCATGAGTTCTGACACAACAAGGATCACAGGAAAGACAGGCTCCAGTCAGATTTAGCAAGGGCAGGTAGTACTAGAGATAACCAGATGGCGAGGGGCAAGCATAAGAAAATAAACAACACAAACCAAGGTCACTTGGCATCATCAGAACCCAGTACTCCCACCATAGCTAGTCCTGGACACACCATTACACCAGAAAAGCAAGATTCAGATATAAAATCACTTCTCATGGTGATGATACAGGACTTTAAGAAAGACATAAATACTATCTTCAAAGAAATACAAGAGAACACATGTAAACAACTGGAAGTCCTTCAAGAGGAAACACAAAAATCCCTTAAAGAACTACAGGAAAACACAATCAAACAGGTGAAGGAAATGAGCAAAACCATCTGGAATCTAAAAAATGGAAATAGAAACAATAAAGAAAACAGAAAGAGAGAAAACCCTGGCCATACAAAACCTAGGAAAGAAATCAGGAGTCATAGATGCAAACATCACCAACAGAATACAAGAGACAGAAGAGAGAACCTCAGGGGCAGAAGACACCATAGAAAACATTGACACAACAGTCAAAGAAAATGCAAAAAGCAAAAATCTCCTAATCCAAAACATCCAGGAAATCCAGGATGGAATGAGAAGACCAAACCTAAGAATAATAGGTATAGAAGAGAGTGAAGTTTCCCAATGTAATTAGCCAGCAAATATCTTCAACAAAATTATAGAAGAAAACTTCCCTAACCTAAAGAAAGAGATGCCCACGAACATACAAGAAGCCTATAGAACTCCAAATAGACTGGACCAGAAAAGAAATTGGTCCCGTCATATAATAATAAAAACACCAAATGCACTAAACAAAGAAAGAATTTTAAAAGCAGTAAGGGAAAAAGGTCAAGTAACATATAAAGGCAAGCCGATCAGAATTACACCAGACTTCTCACCAGAGACTATGAAAGCTAGAAGATCCTGGACAGATATCATACAGACTCTACAAGAACACAAATGCCAGCCCAGGCTACTATACCCAGCAAAACTCTCAATTACCATAGTTGGATAAAACAAGATATTCCATGACAAAACAAAATGTACACAATATCTTTCCACAAATCCAGCCCTACAAAGGATAATAGATGGAAAACATCAACATAAGGAGCAAAACTACACCCTAGAAGAAGCAAGAAGGTAATGTTTCAACAAATCCACACAAACTTTATTCCACCTCTTACCACAAAAACAACAGGAAGTAACAATTACTTTTTTAATATCTTCATATGAAAATTAATATTACCAACATAGCCTAATCAATTGAAATCCAATAATATGAGGAATTAGAAATTTGTTGATTGTCATCCAATCAGCTCTCTAATTTGGTAATTGGAGAAATAGGTCTAACATTATACAGTCTATATATACTTTCAGCTTGTTTGTGACAGTGTCTTACTGTGTACAACATAAGGGTCTTGAAATCTTGCTTCTCCTATCTCAGCCTCTCTATTAGTAGTATTGTTTATTTCATATATTTACACTATACTATGGTTTTCAGAACAGTTTATATATTTCAAAAGTATTTATATACCCAAAAGAAATATAAACTATTAACTAGGGAGTTTGCTTGTAAGAGAACAACAAAGAGTGAGACCTAATACTTTGCTTGACACTTGTAGTTCTTGTATCAAGTTTGAAGAAGAGAACTTTATAAGTTACTCTTTCTCTGAGATGAATGCTTTTCCAAATTATCACAGCTAATGAACCAAATTCTTACCCACATCTAATGTCTGTGCCACCCTCCAAGCAGAATCATTGTTCATTGAAACAGTTGGTGAATGACTTTATGGATAGATTATCTTAATACACACACCATTTCTTGAATGAATGTAATTTGTTCTCTGTGGGCTGAGAATGATGACAATCACTCAAGCTAAATACCTTTCACCATAGCAGGAAGTCTGTATCCAAAAATCGAGCCTACAATTCATTTCTTGGTGTAGCAGAACTATCAACTCTTGGCTTAGCTATGATGGAGGGAAAATCCTTTGGTGATGTGAGGGTCTTTGAAGTATAGCCTTATTACAATGAAATCCAATGTCTAAAAATTGTTCTTATTTTGGGCTTGTACCCCAATAAGAGCCAAGATTTTAAACTCTACTAAATACAAAACAAACAAAAAGACTTTATATATTTATGTTCATTTAAGAAAATACTAGTAGTGATGTATTATTTTGAAGTATACAGTTAATATGTTTGGAGTTATTTAAAATTTATTTTGAGAAAAATGTATTTTCACTATTCCTGTAGATGAACGTCTACATAAGACTGTTAAATTGATTGTTGTTTTATATCAAACAAGTTTTATAATACTTATTTTTATTGTTATAATATTTTATAAATTTTAAGGATAATAACAAAAAAGATATTGTAGGTATTGAAGGGGGTCTCTGGGAGGAGTGGGGGTACAAAAGGGAAACAAGAATGTAATTTATTTCTATTTATTTAAAATATATTTTTCAATGTTAACAAATTCAGATAAATTGAAATCATGTAACTTTTCTCATCATAATGCAATAAAAGTTAAAAAATTTGCAACCAATAACTTAAGGGGAATGTATGCACACATGGTAAATGATTTTTATATCTATCACAACACTTTACCCAAATTACAAGAAGGAAGATAAAATAGCCCCACCCCTGTGAGCTGGCTGTATAAAAGGTTCACTGAACCTTGCTGCTCTTCGCACTGTGCACCCAGCTGATATTAAGTGTATTTGTAAATACAAGTGCTAATTATTTATGCCACTGCTTGCATGAATAGTACATGGATCCAGGAGAGCTTTCTAGTTCACTTTTTATCATAATTAAATGGATAGTAATTCAAAAGCATTGGTAGAAACCATGAAAACAGAGTCCATGGAGCATGCCATCTCTGAACTTAGAAGTCAGAATATAAAATGAGTTTTGGCTGTAAACAAATAAGTTCAGCATTAATAGTCATTGGAAACTCTATGTCTTTTGCTTTGTGAAAGTTTACTTCCCAAAGCCACTATCAATTAATTAATAAATTTAAGTAATAACTATGCTTCTCAGTACTAGATACATTTTTAATTTTTTGAATTTTACTTTATGTATATGGGTGATTTGATGAATGGATATCTGTGCACATGCTTGTCTGGTGACAAAAGAGGTCAGAGATGGCATTGAACCCCCTGGGACTGGAGGTCCCAACAGATAGTTGTGAGCCACCATATGCATGCTGGAAGTTGAAGCTATGTCCTCTGCAATAACAGTAAGTGCTTGAAGCAATCTCTTCAAATACTGTTGTTTTACTTTTAAAGCAATAATAGCTTAAAGCAGAGCCATTGGCTCATGAAAAAGCAAGAAAAACGATCGTATAATTTAAAAAATATATCATTAAAGCTCATGTTTTGAAATTGTTGAGAAGTTCCAACAATCTGTGGTAGAATATGGGGAGTTAACCACAAGTGCCTTTCCTACATTACAGTGCAGTCGCTCATCTAAAACTCTAAAGATTCAGTAAGCTCTCTGATGTTCCCATAGACTGGCTCTCAGAACGCATCCTTGTGCCTCTACTTTAATTTTGCAGGTGGCTGATTACAACCCACTTACAGAGAGAGGCAATGTAGGCGAAGGGAAATCTGTTTGAAGCATGATATACATTGTTACTTCTATGGTTTCCTCCACCTAGTCCTTGGTCATGGATGTTTTTTGTACCTGCTTAGTCTTACTATGATGTCCCATTGTATGAGTGTGCATACCCATGATTTATAATTGTGTGTCTGTTTACTACTTAGAAGATTAAGGAAGGTGTTTAAAATTTTTCTCTCTAGTAATTATACTTGGCTTTGTGGAACATACACCCTTATTAATCATGGTTTTATGTACAGTTGGGAATTCAGGGCAAATGTGATTGTCCTATGAAGTCTCGGGTGATAATATACTGGTTTTTTTGTTTCTGTCATTTGTCCTTGGATAAACACAAAAATTATATACCAAAAGGCAAAGGTAATGCCCTGCTTCTGAATATGTCAGTAAAAGATAAAACAGAACTCCTCTGTTAGTTCTGATCTAGGAAATCCTTACACAGTGCTTACAAGCCAGATGGGATCTCTTGACAGCTCCAGGTCAAAGCAGCACTGGAAAGGCTCGACCTTGAAGAAGGAAAGAAGATGAGTTTCTGTTCTGAATACTGAGATCCTCTTAGAAAAAAGAATTAAAAGTAGGCATTGAACATTCAAGTCAGTCTGTCACACATAAACACATGCGTAGCATAATATGCAGGAGTTTATCCTTTAGGAGGTTAAATCTGCAGCAAATTATGAGTTTGATTTTTCAGGCAAAGCTGTAAGTATTTAACTAAAATGCATTCAATTTTTAGAATATCCAAAATATTTTTCAAATCCCTAGGATCAGAACTTTATAAGCATTTGCAGACCAGTAGGAGAGTCGCATGCATTTCGCTCATATTCCTTTAGCAACATCCACGTAACATGTTGCCTCATACTCTTTAAAAGGTAATAAAATTCAGTGTCCTATCACAAAGGACAAAGGTCCAATTTAAAACACTGAGATGTTTCCACAAACTACATTGAAAAACTGCTGATAATTTCTCATTGCTTTTCTTTGAAAGAGGTTATTTTTGGCTTTTTATGCAGGTATATTTGTTCTATTTACACCATACTATATTAATGACTTTAATCATTTTTTCCAGTCTTTACCTTTAATGTTTCTTTACCTTCCTGCTCCAGGGCACAAGTGGCCATTTCACTCTTCCACAGCACATGACTTCACTCAAAATTGATTTACTTCCTAAAACATTTCTACTCAACTTAATTTCAGCCTCAGACTTAAGGGGAACATTTTGCTCTTATTAATTGTCAGTTCCAACTTTAACATCTTTCTCATTTCTTTTAAACTTCCAAAGCTGAAGTTCTTTCAACCAGATTGTGCTATATATTTCTACAATCATCCTCTGTAATCCTACTGTTTCATGTTTGAAGACCCCTACAGAATTCTTGAAACACAGAGAGTCAGAAGCCTCAAATGAGCAGGTATGTGGTCCTAGTGGATTTAGCAGTGAACTTATTTCTTTCCTGTCCAGGTTCCATTACCTCCTTCCATGTCTCCTATGTCTCCATGTCTCTGTCTATGTGTCTCTTTGCTTCTGTCTTTCTCTGTCTCTCTTTCTCTTTCCCTTTGTCTCTGTCTCTCCCTCTCTCCCCTTCTCTGTCTCTATTTTTTCTGTGTCTCTGTGTATTTCTGTGTCTCTTCTTCTCCTTCCATCTCTGTCATTTTTTGTGTCTCTATGTCTCTGCATCTCTCTCTCCTCTCTCTCTCTCTCTCTCTCTCTCTCTCTCTCTCTCTCTCTCTCTCTGTGTGTGTGTGTGTGTGTGTGTGTGTGTGTTCTATAATTCTACTCTACTTCTCTTGTTTCTATTAGGTTCCCTTCTCTACTTGTCTCTTCATCAAATTCACTCAGGATCTCACTGGAAACTTGTGATTAATCTCAGATAATCTATTTCAAAATAAATTAATCAATCTGTAAAATCCAGTATTCTCTAAGGCATAATATAGCCACAGGTCTATGCATTACAATCTTTTGGTGGTTGCTGCTCCACTAAGCTCTCCATGATTCAGGACCTTGGAACGTAGTCAATCATTCACAGGAATCAAGTAAACAACACACTTTCACAGCTCCGTTTTGTTCTCAACAGACCTCTGAAACACTTTGTCTTGACCTCGCTAGCTCCCATACACTTCGACTCCTCAATTCTTTCTTTAAAGTTTTTAAAAGACAAATTAGTTGCCCTTTTCTTGCTATTTTTGACATCCATTTGTGACCCTCTCATTTTTCTTTTCAATTATTTTCAAAGACTTCATTCTTTATAACTTCCACCAGAATGCTTTCCCATATCAATGGCGATCTCTCTGCTTTGTTAAATCTCATCCTCCATTTTGACTTTTCATTCTTTGGAGACACTATAGCCTGTTGGTAACTTCCTTGTTCTTTCTGTGCTGTGTCAGGACTGCCACTCCTGATTTTTTTCTTTTATTTCCAGCTATGTATTCCAACTCCTATGTGGTTGTGTCCTATTGTCTTGCTCAGCTTGTAAACACTGCAGCTCCATGGTAACTACATGATAAGAGTTCCCCAACTTTTATCTGTAATTTTAAACTTTTCTCTGAAATATAGGGATATATGTGAATGTCAGATCTATAACCTACCTCAAAAATCTCACAAAAATGAAAGCCAAATTTGCAAATTGTACATATTATGCCAAACATTTGTTTATGACATTAAATAGCTTCTCAAGATATCAATCATCCACAACATTTGTTATGTTTTGTGTTTTGCATTTAACATTGCAGCTTTTATTGATCAGTAACATATCTGTCTTGTCTTCACTTATATGCAGAACTGAGTGGCTTCTTAATCCTTCTTCTATCACTATTAATGTTATTCAAGTTGCATTCAAGTTCTGTCTATATTACCTGGAGATGAAAGATGGTCTAATGTAACTTCTGCCCTTGCTCACATATAAATGAATCTTGATACAGCAACCAAGATGATCCATGGAAAACTAGTACACTACATGACTTCTCTGTTTATGCATTCAGCAAATCTCCTCCTACTTAGAGTAAGAGTCAAAGTCCTTAAAATACCTTGTAACCCATCTTCTAGGCCCATCCATCCTTTTTCCTGATTACAGTGTTCACGCAAAGCTGAACTTCTGGTAGATATTTAAACCACATAAGCAGTTTTGGAAGTCTTCCTGTATCCCCTCTGTGTGGGAGTACTTTCCTCTATGTTGTGCAGACCTAAATCCTCCCTTCATGTTTTGCTTTAAACGCTTTGAGTATCTCATCCTACATAAAGAGAAGTGTCTCCCATAGAAGCATTTCTTCCCACTCCTCAATTCTGACGTATTCTTCTCAATGGACCTTCTCCCAGACTGTGCCATACACAGAAATGAACATAGATGCATCTTATGGAAAAGCAAAGGCTGCGTATTCCGACTCGACAAGCGGTTCAGTGGCTGTCCTCTGGGTTTCCACTCTGACTCACAGTCACAAGTCCTCAGGTATGATCTAATTAGATGCTGGTGTCATGGGGAAGCTGGAGCTGCGATTCCTGGAAGCTAAGAATCCCATGCGATCAGTTAGTGACACGTGACTGGTTTAATGTCATTCTATGCCCCCGTGTAGGGGAATGCCAGGGCCAGGAAGTGGGAGAGGGTGGGTTGGTGAGCAGGGGGAGGGGAGAGGGAACAGAATTTTATTTTTTGTTGTTGTTTTTGTTTTTGTTGTTTTTTTGTTTATTTAATTTTTTAATTTTTTCCATAGGGGGAACTGGGAAAGGAGATACCATATGACATGTAAATAAAAACAATATCTAATAAAAAATAAAATTAAAAAATTTAGAAAAACTTGGGAACCTGATTTACAATGATGTGCTGACAAGCGCTAGCTGGTTTTCACAGGTTACTGTTTATCTTACCAGACTCAACCTAGAAGTGGCAGTACGACCTCTTGTAAGCTTGTCTTAGCTGGACTCCTGAGTAGATTGCTCTAAATGTAGGGCTGGGGTTCTAGAGGATAGCTTCCTGTAGGTTGTGTGTCAGAATTTTAAAGTCCTGTATGGTTTGGCTGCTTTTCGCTTATACATTCAGTGGCTCGTGTATTTACCTTAGACATCACTGTCTGTCTCTCCTGCGCATGCTTGGGGACAAAGATAATGTCAGGCAATTTATCACGCCAGGGATGTGGCTTGACACTTCATAACTTCCTTATGCTTGGTGCCCTGGATACACTTCATGCCTAAAGAGGCCACATGGTCCCACCTGTTCTCATGAGTAGTTAAATGAATAACAGACTCTACCAAGGATGCAGAAATAAAGTCATTTGATAAGCTGAGAGTCGGGACTATCTTCCCTATACTTGATATTGGTGGTTAAAATATATCTTTCGTACAGATGGCTTGCAAATGATGGAATCTGCCAAGAGGGTTAAAATTTCCTATGTGGGCTAAAATGATTATGTTTCTCTTGTACTAACTTTTGAAAGTCAAAGCAAAAGGATGGAATCTTATTTTGAACTATATAGATACAAGCAACAAAGGTAAGTAGTTTCAAAGTCTTCTGCCCTGTCATTCACTAGGGCTCCTAAAACCTTTGCATAGTCTGCATTTGTAGGAATGACTCATGCTTGTCCCTATCGCAGAGAGTAAACCAGAGTGCCTCCTAGTGGTGATATTCTAGTACATCTGGTGTCAACTGCTCATCAAGAAGAGACAAAACAAGAAAGGACTGTGAGCCTAATGTTCTGGCAGCATGTGCATAGTAGAGGATTGAAAATTCGATCATCAGTAGGAGGAAAGGACCTCGGCCTTGTGAAGGTTTTGTGCCCCAGTGTAGGGGAATGCCAGGGCCAATAAGTGGGAGAGGGTGGGGTGGCAGGCATGGGGAGGGGGGAGGCAAAAGGGGTTTGTTCTTGTTGTTTTTGTTTGTTTGTTTGTTTTTTGGAGGGGAACTTGGGAAAGGAAAAATTTACATGTAAATAAAGAAAATATCTATTAAAAAAACAAAAAAGGACTAAGTCAAGGAATGGGTTTGAGATCTGAACAGAGTTCAGAAATTAATAAATAAAAATGGTTAAGAAATATAATAAAGTATTCATTGTCGATAGAAATTTGAAAAATGCAAATTGAAACAACTTTCAGGGGTAAAAGATATAATTTTACCCCTGTCAGAATGACTACAATCACAAAACAGCTGACCACAAATACCTGGAGCCTCTGCAGCGAAGAGAACTGTTATTTCCAGTTTCTGAGATTTCAAACTGGTCCAGTCACTCTGCAAATCAGTGTGAAGACCTCTCAAAAAATGAAAAGCAAAGCTACCAAATAACCCAGCTTGCTGGTTACTGCCATGCTTTGTACCTGGTCTTCCTCCTTTCCATAAATACTTCACCCATGTTAATTGTCATTCTATTCACAGAGCTCAGAGCTGGAAATGACTGAAATGTCCTTTAACTGCTGAGTGGATCATGAAAGTAGGATACATATACACTATGGAATATTATTCAGCTGGAAGAAAGGTGAAATCGTAAAATTCCCAAGTAAATTGAGAAGAAATATAAAAGGTCATACTGAGTCAGGAAATGAACCCAGAAAGGCAGGTGTCGAATGTTTGCTACAATAGGTGTCCAAGAAGTGTATACATGAGCACTTTATTCATGTTAGGTAAGAACAAACTTTGACAATGTAGTCTCTGAGAGTTAATGCAGGTCTCTTCCTGTGTTGTGGTCATTCTTACTATTGGGCACAATTAATTCAGTCCTTTCCATCTGAACTCAGAATTCCAATGGTTTTTACCTTCAAGGCTGAGCTTCCATTTATACCACAACACAGTTGTGTACTAAAGTGTCATTCAGCCTGTGTTCCCATCCATTTCAAGAAGGCTTTCTGCAATTCAGTGTCACTCATACAAACAAATTTTCACAATGAACTTAGGAGGGTCTATTGGTTTTTCAATTTCTCTATTGAAAAACTGATGCTCTAGGAAGATTAATAACTTGCCTAGGTTTTCAGAGCTCTTGAGTCTCAAAGGTAGAATTCACTGCCAGGTGTATCTAACTTAACAATCTAGATACTTTGCCTAGACTACAGTGGGGACTCATCTTTATATTTTAATTTCTCTAGATTCCCACTTTCTCAACAAATAAAATAGCCTCTTCAACTACTGAAGTAAATGCAGAGACCAGTTACTTTAAAACTAAACAAAACATTTAATCCTAGCCATCATTAAAATACAGATTCTGGCAACAGCGAGTCATCTCAGTGGGTCAAGGCACTCACCACACAAGTCTGAGGATCTAAGTCCAATACCTGGAGGCCAAAATATATTATACGCATGTAGGGAATGTTGTGACTAGCTATTCAATTAATAAATGCTAATACATGAAAAATATGGGAAGAGGGACTAGAAAGATGGCTCACTGATTAGAGCATTTGCAACTCTTCAGAGGATCAGGGTTCTGTTCCCAGAACCTCCAGGTCAGCTCACATCATTCAATACCTCTAAATCCAGGGGACCCAGTGCCCTCTTCTGGCATCCTTGGGCATCCATCAGGCATACATATGCAGAAAAACAACCATGCACATAAAATAAATATAGTTAAAACAGTTTATTCTTTAGCTTTTTTCCCATGATCCAAACCTGATATATTTTCACTCATCGCAGAGTTCAGCAAGAATCTGCCATTAAATAAATGCAACACAAAACTTATTTTTTCTTCTAAAGGTCTTCAAATCACACAGGTCTACTTAAAGGCTAAGTTCGTGAACGAGGAAAGTGTCACCTGCTCATTAATAACTTTCTGAATAAATGAGTAATGCATGAATATAATGGGTTTATATTACTCTAGCATACCAAAAATTATAACTGTGTGGATGATACATTTCCCTGCTTAGAATTCTTGCACACATGTTATTTTCTGTAGCATGATGATGTAAAATTGACATGTATATGATAAACGATTTACTTTGAGTTTCATATCTTAATTTTCTCCCCAAACTACTGCAGGAGACTGTCATACAATTCTGGGCAATGGTTCTCACTCAGCTTCAGAACAAGGCTTAAAAATTTTCAAGTTATAGTGGATGCAGTAGTCAGTCACTCTAATCAAATATCTAGAACCATCTGTATATTTAAGATGTTATTTAATTAGTGTCTGTGACAGCTGTGGAAACAAAGGACTAAAATCCATCCTTGCCTCAATCCAGGAGAGTTGAACTTGGGTCCCTTTATCCATTTTATTGAGAACTGAGAGTTTAATACTTGTTTGTTAATTTCCTTCATTGTATGTTAGGGTCTAATATTCAGATTTATAAAACTTATTTATGAGGAAACTATTTAAGTTGTGATGTAAGAGCCATCTCCAGTGATGCTAGATTGTTTAGCATGGGCCAGAATAAATGAGCGGTCCCAGTAATGCTGGATTGTGCTGCTTGGTTCAGGATGGCTGAGAGATTGGGATCTCAGTAATGCTGGACTCTACAGCTTGGTTCAGAATGACTGAGGGGTCTCAGTAGTGCTGGACTATACAGCTTGGCTCAAGATGACTGAAGGTTCTCAGTGATACTGGATTGTACAGCCTGGTTCAGAATGACTGGGGGTCCCAGGGATGCTGGACTGTACAGCTTGGTTCGGAATGACTGAGGGGTCTCAGGGATCTCAGTGATGCTGGAGTGTATGGCTTGGTTCATGTTGACTGAGGTTGTCCCAGGTACTATACATAGTGCAAACACTAAAATAAATAAAAATAAAAATTAAAAAGTAAAGCTAGGCTAGAACAAATATATGTTATTATTGCATTAGTTTTCCTGGGGAAACATGAACAGACATAATAAAACTAGACATGGTGCTAAGGAGAGTTCAAAGAATGATTCTCTCTGATGAACCAATAAATTTGTTAGGCTCAATTATAGAACTGTGAAAGAAGACTTACTAAGAGAACTTTGGCTGATGTGGGGCGAAAATGCTACAGTACCAAAAAGCTTCGCATGAACATGGGAGATGATCTCTCCAAAGTCACATGGATGGCATATAAGTAGGAATAAAAGAGAGTGCCTGGGGCCTCAGGTTAGGATGTAATAACATTGCCCCAGCCTCCTTCTTGTCTCCATTTTTTTGAGGGTCTTTTGTGGGTTCCCACAGGTGCCCTTGTTAAGAGAGCTTTGGCCATGATTTGCTGACCACACTCCAAAGTAGTTTAAAACAACATTTTATTCATTTTAAAGCCAGAAAAAAAAGACTCAGATTGTATTAATTCTGAAAATAAAAATCATCTGGCTATTCTTGCATGAGAAAATTCCCCACATAAATATTAGATGATGTTATCCAAAAGTCAAACTTAAAAGTGATATAATCTAAATGATAGATGAATTGGATTAAGGAAATTAATCTAAGCTATCAAAATTTATATGGGGATTTGGTTTTTATTTTGTTTAATTTCACCTTTATTCAGGCTCTGAAGAAACTTTCAAGACATGAAAATCTTGGGATACTAGATCTTACTTTGTACAAATAAAAATTCATCTCAGATTGGATATTTGCTAAACAATTTTCACTCATTTAACATTCTGTGAAATGCATTGAAGGCATGACAGACCTAAGATAATGTTTCTTGATAGGCCCTTAACTCATCAAAGTCTTAAAAGGATTTCTGTTAAAACACTTTTTTATTTAATGTATTTTCAAGAAACACATGTTGTTCAGGACAAAAGTGAACATAATCCATATTTATTCTGTTATTTATGGATTTGACACATATTAAGCTTTAGATCTGAGTCAGGGACAGAGAGAGAGAGAGAGAGAGAGAGAGAGAGAGAGAGAGAGAGAGAGAGAGAGATAGGAAAGGTAAGAAGGAAGAGGTAGCCATGGCCATAAGAGCCAGCCTGTTGGGTTAGGAACTGCCCAGAGAAAGTGAGTGATATCTCAGAGTTATTGACAGGGAAGAAGACAAAATATCACAGAGGGTTGATATCTGTCCATCTCTAATGCTTTAAGACTTATTATAAATAAAATGGATTGTGTCTTTTATTTGGAAACTAAATGATGTAAGGTCAGATACACACCCCCAAATAATATTTACTACAATGTTTATATCCAAAATAATATTTACAAAGTTCTTTTCTAGCACATGCTATAAAATAATGAATTCATTACTTTGTATTCTACACTCCCTACTGTAAATTTTAAAGATGGATTGGATTATGATGGGCCATCTTGTCTACCTCCTGAACCACCTTAGCAATAGGAAACTGACACTGCTTGGAATTTAACAGTTAACTGGGGGGAATTTGTCAAGCATCTATGTACTGAACAACATACATTTATACCCTAGTATAGGGGAACGCCAGGGCCAGGAAGTGGGAGAGGGTGGGTTGGTGACTAGGGGGATGGAGGAGGAAACAGGGTTTGTTTTTTGTTTTTGTTTTTGATATTTTTTTCGGAGGGGTAACCAGGAGATGAGATATCATTTGAAGTGAAAATAAAGAAAATATCTAATAAAAAAAATATGGAAACTTGGCTTCCTCAATGCAGTGTCAGTCTGCCTTCATCAAATATGGGCTTGAAAAATGAAGAGAAATGATTTTATTAACTTTTTTACAGAAGGTATTTACAGAAATTATTCTATATAGGGAAAGCTGGAATATTATGCCTGTCCCATTGCTGTTAAAGGATAAAATTTGGATGTACCTTTTCTCATACAGTCATTTTTTTTCTTCAGGTAGTTTTATTATCTGTAGAGTTGCTGCAAACAGGGAGTGAAAATGTCCAAATATAAATGTGACTTAGCTTCAAGACAAGTGTGCAAAGATTTGATGATATCATATGCCTTACATGAATTACTGATATAAATTTAAAATACCAGAAAACAGTGAAGAATAAGTAGCCGAGAAACAGACAATGAGAGAGGTGTGCATTTATTCTTTGATAAATAATGCATGAACAAACAACAAGAAATGGGTTGTTTAATAAATGAAGCTGAATTGTGCTTCATTAGTAAACCATTGGCTTATATCCACATTTCACCATGTTAAGAAGTGCATTGGCCTTGGGAAATAAGATGACTCAAGTTAAATTTTAAAATCCACACCACATCATGAAGTTAAATAATCTACTTACCCCTTTAGTTATTGTTTAAAGACAGAATCAAAGTACAATTTGTGTTTAGTAGTTTAAAAACCATTATCTTCCCTCTTTGATATCGTTTCTTATTTTTCTCCATACATACATATAATTTTCTTTTTTTCTTTTTTCTTTTTGATATTATAATTACATTTCTCCTCTCACTTTCTTCCCTAAAACTCTTCTTTATCTCTCCCCACTCTCCTTCAAACTCATTTCCTTCTTCAATTCATTATTATGTGTAGATATGTGCATATAATTTATATGCACAACTTTATATATGTATATATGCTTGTATATATGCTTATATGTGTATAAATACTATTTACAGTATATGTACCTATATATGTATATGATGTATATGTACATGATTTCTAAATACAACCTGCTCAGTCCATGAAGTATTACTTGTATGTATGTTTTCAGGTCTGACTGCTTTGCATTGGACAGTGTGCTCTTTTCTCAGAAAGACTACCTCTCCAGGCCCCAGTTATGTTCAGTAGCCTTTAGTTCTTCGTGTAGGGTTGAGGCCAGGTACTCTTTTCCCCATCTACCTTGGCAGGTTCATTTGATGCTTCTTAGTTTAACCTATCAATTTCTATAGCCTGGAATCACTTACAAAGAGAATCCTAAAGAGGACTTTTGTAGCCCAGGCTGCTCTGTGCATGTACCTGTGGAGGATCACCTTGGCTGTTAATTTATATAGGCGCACTCATCTTGAGTGTGGGCTGCAGCTTCTCACAGGCTGGGCCCTGTGAAGAAATCTAGCTGAGCATAAGCAAGCAAGCAAGGACCTCCACATTTGTTTTCTCTCTGCTCTTGACTGTGGAGGTGATGTTTGAAGTTCCTGGTTTTTCTTCCCTACAATAACAGAAGGTAACATAGAATTTGACATAAAATAAACCCTTCCACCTTTTTTATCTGGTTATTCTATCACAGCAACCAATGTTAACAGAAGAAACAAATGTTTCCAAAAACCATTTATTGAAATGCCAATTCAAAACTATTGTCACATTGGGTTAGTCTCTCATCATTAATTTTGGTCAAAATGTAGCAAAGTAGTTGCCTTCCTGTTGGAGTTGGTCTGGTGATGCTGTGTATTCAAGTGCTAAATTCTGTACTCCCAAATCTGGCTGCCCCAAGAGGAGCAAGCAAATTCTTATATACATCAGCTTTTTAATGCAAATCTTGCCCCTCAAGTTAATTGGTCAATCAAAGGCCAAAGCGTGTGACTTGGCAGTAGACAGAGACAGGCATACCCTCCAAGGAGAGAGAAAGGAACTTTGGGAAGAGGAAAGAGGAGGGCCTTTTCTCCAAGAGAAAAGGAAGGAGATGGATTTGCCTATGAGCCTGGAAGGTACAGCTAGCCACCTAGCTGGGTAGGGCTATGCAGTCAGGTTAACTTAGATGAGCTAGTTAAAAGTCTGCCCAGCTAAGGCTTAACTTTTGAAATAATAAGAAGTCTTTGTGTGGTTATTTGAGATACTAGCTGGTTAGGGAGAAACTGCTATGGTGTTAATTTTGAGCATTAATTAATATATAGAAAATGTTAATAATTATTTTTTACATCTTTCAATCACATATTTTCATTCCATATCTGAAAAAAATATTTCTTAGTGCTTTTTCCTTATCTTAGTTCATCTGATTTAAAGATGTTGTTTTCTAATGTCATCACATTGTCTGTAGCTGTACTATCTTCCGCGAGATAGTTGTTGTTACCAGTCCTGCTTGGAATTTACAGCAGTAAGTCATTTGCATTCTATATACTATTGTCTTTAAGATATATACATATATTCATGCCTGTATTATGTTTTGGCACTATAGTATATTTGTTTAGTAAAATATAAGAACAGAAATAATTTGAAAATCACATTTTATATTTATTACCCATTTTCTTTTACATGGGTTTTTATATGTGTGTGAGGGAGATAAAAAATAGTCTATCTTAGTAATAATAATGATGATTTTCCAATTTAAAGCCTTTTTAAAAATTCTATCATTTTGGTTAGAACATTTCACTAACAGGAAGAGAAACAAATGGATAGGTGACTGTGTCTTCACTTGCTAACATGGATCTCGTTAAGGATCCTCAGATGAACTAATTTTTATTAAGCATGAGTAGCACCTGACTTTTCACTAAGCATAGATTTCACCATTGTGAGCATTTCCTTCTTCTGACCTTTTAATTATCTTGCCCTGTGTTGTGGGCCACAATTTTTAACCTTCCATTCGTGTTACAAAGAGAGTAGAGGAAGAAATATTTCATTTTTGGTGTGTGTGTTTATGTGTATGTGTAGGTATGTGTGGGTTCGTGATGTATTGGTGTGTTTGTCTGTGTAGGCATGTGGGTTTGTGGATGTTTTGTGAATGTTTGTATCCATGTATATATGCTTATGTGTATGTACATGTATGTGTGCATAGTGTGACATATATCTTATATATTTATTCCTGGATGAAACCTTGTCTGATTCCCAGCCTTACTGCTGTGAATTGTGCTTAAGTAAGCATGCATGTGCAGGTATCTCTGCTCTATGCTGTCTTTGATGACTATATTAAAGCTATATAGTAGACTGTATGTTCATGTTGTTTATAGCTTTCTGAGAAACTCTGAGTTCTATAGTAGTGAGACCAATTTACACTCACAGCAGTATCAGAAGCCTGGACTCCAGCTTGAATTCTTTTTTGTTTTTTGGATATTTTGCTTTTTTTCTTTCTTTCCCTCTTTCTTTCTTTTTCTTCCTTCCTTTTTTCATCCTTTTTTCTTTTCTTTCTTTCTTTCTTTCTTCCTTCCTTCCTTCCTTTTTTCTTTTCTTTTCTTTCTTTCTTCTTTCTTTCTTTCTTTCTTTCTTTCTTTCTTTCTTTTTCTTTCTTTCAAGATTTATCTATTTATTATATATTCAGTGTTCTGCATGGCATATATTCCTGTACACCAAAAGAAGGCACCACATCTCATTTTACATGGTAATAAGCCACCATGTGGTTGTTGGAAATTGAACTCAGGACCGCTGGAAGAGCAGCCAGGGCTCTTAATTGCTGAGCCATCTCTCAAGCCACCTGTTTGTTTTCTTGATGAAACCATGCTCATTAGTATAAGATGGAATCTGACTTTTAGGTTTTAGTTTACATTTCTTGATGCTAAATGTATTGAACGTTTTTAGATGTACTTTATAGCCAATTTTATTTCTTTCTTTTAAAAAGTGTCTATTTGGTTTATTTTGCCATTGATTTATTATTTACTCTTCTGGTGCTTAGTTTTTTGAGTTCTTTATATGTTCTGCATATGAACTCACAGTATGCTGAGCAGTTGTTATGTTTTCTTCCATTCTGTAGTCTTGGTCTTCACTCCAACACATTTCTTTTGATTAAGACTTTACTGGATCAAAATGAAGAGTTGTAGAGCAATGTTCCCTGAGCCTTAGATGTAGAAGTGTTTTGTAGATGGATCCATCTAAGGCTCAGGGAACATTGCAGTGTAGAGGGTTGAAAAGATTGTAAGAACCAGAGGAGCAGGGACTTTGCTTTCAGATTGTGGCTCCTGATAGCATCAGAAGCTACACCCCTAATGTCTCATTAACATGAATGTTCAAACATTAGCTGAAATGGTGATACCACTGGGCATGTGAAAGTGGGCAAAAAGCCCACAAGGTCTCAACTCTTCACAAATATCTTTAGGCTACTAAAGAATATTGAGACCAGAATAGGTGCTATCCTCAGAGGGCAGAAAGTCGTTGTCTAGTGCCAAATTTACATGCAAGTAATATAATAGGGGCAAGTTATACTTACAAATATATATGTGTATAAAAATACATATATGCATACAATAATTATTTTAAAAAGATTTCATGAATTTGAAGAAGACTGGGGACAGTATATGGAAGAACTTGGAAGGAGGAAAGGAATTGAGAAACATAAGTAAATTACAATCTCAAAAAATAAATAAATAAAACATTACTCATCCTGGAGTGGATTAAAGGTGGCCTCGAATTCCTTGGCAGTCTGCCCTGTTGAGAAACAGTGTTTACTTTTCCATTCTCTGACCCCAGGTTGTCTTTAACCAATACTTATACAAGAAGCCAAGTCTCATAAAAGGATTGATGAGTTTTTACTTCAATCTTGAGACCCTTCAGCCTCCGTGCTGGATGCCTGGTTTTCTTGGAGAAAAGGTGAGATAGGAAGACCCTGAAGACAGGAGAAGAGGGCCATCAGCCCAGCAAGACTAGATTTCAGACATCATTGTCAAGGCAGAAGCTAGTAAAGGAAATCGCCATTATTAACCCATCTAAACTGGGAATCTGGAGAAAAGCTGCTCAAGTCCCGAACTTGCAAAATCATGCCATATAGAATTAGCCTAATTTTTATGAAAATAACATATCATGTTCAATTATGTTTTCTCTACTAATTGAGAAGGAGAGAGGGAGAGAAAGAGAGAGATTGTGTCTCTATGTCATGCCACATATCACAAATGTGCATTAGTGGAGGGCCACAAGTAACTTGACAGGAGTCAGTTGTCTCCACAGTGTGGGACTGAACTGAGGTTGTCAGGCTTGAGGGCCAGTACCCATGCTTGCTGAGCAATCTTCCCATGTTTTGGAATAGTTGTTATACAGGAAGTCATAAGAATAGGGTCTTGCTAAATTTTCCTGTCCATTCTTCTTCCATAAAGTAAACGCCACCAAGTTGAGACTCCATGTTTGACTTTACTGAGGTGGCGACTTTCTCAGCTTTAAAGCCAGAGAGCAGTGTGATTTATCCCACATGTCTCCATGTTAGCATCTAATAAAGCCCATTTCCTTATTCACAGACCCAATCAAACTGTGAAAATGTCATGTATATCTATATTTATAATAAACGGTGAAAGAACAATGCAATAAAAGTGGTCCAATTTACAAAAACAACAAAACCCTCAGAGCAAAGAAGTGGCATTCACGAAGCCCATGCAACCTTATTATTACTATGCTTCAGACAAATTAAAAAGTACTTCCTTTTGCATAAGGGTCTCTCATAAGCAAACTGCAAAAGGCTGAGCTTGCCAGTGGGATAAGGAACACTGGAGTGGGTGGAAGGGATGTCTACGGAAGTTGTGCAGGAGAAAGGATGAGGTATGCTGAGGAAAGGTATCACAGAGGAAGCTGGGGACATGGAATTATGCCTGATGATGGAAGGCAGTGATAACAGGATTTATTCTGTTTACTCTGGAAAAGATGGAGAAGTGCCAGTTATTTTTAACTTATTGGTAAAAAAAGATAGTATAAATCCTGTGCTGAACCAGGAAAACCATTACTTCTTTTTTAAAAAAGTTCTTTCAGTCTTTAATATCTCTGAATCATTTTCATTGGGTGAAAAAGAAACAGGGAATGGGAAGATATGAGTTTAGCAACATGCAGTTAATAACTAATAAATTACAGTTCCTGCTTCAAAGACAGTTTCCATACATATATTATATTCAACTTATAGAATTATATATATTCTACTTATAGAATACATATATGTATATATATATAATCTACCATATATATTCTATTATATATACATATATATGTATATATATAGTCTACTAGAACCCTGGCATGGATGAGGCAATTCATATTAAAGAACAAGGAGGAACCTGGGAAAATATTGATGGACCAAAGAATGGGATGGCAGTAGACCTGATATACCTCTCTCACATCAGGGACTGGTGCTGGGCATGATCATCTGAACTGATACCAGGAAACAAGGTGAGTAGGCACTATAGGAGGGTGGAAACTGGCAGGGTCCAAGCTCATCTGTGTTGTCAGAATGTGACAATGGCTCATTAAAGATAAACAGAGGCTTGGGAGGCAAAACTCTAAATGTGAGGTGGGGTGGGGAGCAGCATCTACTGACTGCCCAGGCTATTGGCATTCCATGGTCATGGGCTGAAGATTATTATAAGTTTTAAGTCAGAAACTAGGCCACTTTGTGTTCACTTTCCTTTATTTTGTTTTGACATTAGGCTACTGTTCACCCTGTGCTGAAATCACTGAGCTCAAGCCACATCTCTCACATTATTTTTATATGTTTGCCATTTGGGGTTGGTTTTCATTTGTTTCAAATGTGAACCATGTCTATGATACTACAAAAGGAGTACTGTCTGCCTATCTGCTAAGTGTGTGGCTGAAATGATCCAGTGCTGAATATATGATTTGTAGCTATGGTTGCTTCATTTGTATCTGTCATGCTTTCTTATTGCACCCAGAATAGGGATTTTTTTTTTCAATGTGACAACAGGGTAAATTTTATAAATTCTAAAAATTATAGCTACTGCCTTCCAAATATTCGTTTTCCCCTCAGTAATTTTGTTTTGTAACCAGACAAATTTTGACAACAACTGAACTGATATTGCTCAGTTTGTTGATTTTCCTGGTGTTTGTCCTGCCCAAAGGTATGTTGAGGAACACAAAGAAAACTTATAACCCCAATCACCTAACTTAAGGTTCAGCATTAGTTTGTTTGTGGGCTTCACTGAGTCATTTGTGCCCTTGACTTGCATGACTACATAGTTTCCTAATTTGATTTCATCATAATTTCTTTTTTTATTAGATATTTTCTTTATTTACATGTCAAATGATAGCTCCTCTCCCAGTATCCCCTCTGAAAATAATGAAAGAAAAAGAAAGGAAAAAATAAAATAAATAAAAACACTGTTCCCTTCCCCCTCCTCCACTCACCAAACTATCCTCTCCATCATAATTTCTTGAACATCACTTATTCTTTGTCTCTCTGAACATGTCTTGCAGAATTTTGGAATTTTAAACCAACTTGCTTTCATATGTATTTTCCACTTATGAATTATGTTTTCTTTCTGTTCTGAACCTTTTCTTCTCCACGATCTTTCAAATACTAATTATTTTACCTCATAAATCACTTCTCTCAACTCCCTGCTGTATATCCATCTGCTATCTCTTTTCACTTTTTTTTTTTGTCATTGTCTCTTTAAGTTGTTCTCTTAGTAACCACTTCTTCTAAGGTGACCGACTGTTGGATTTGAGGACTCTTCCTCTCTCCAGGTTCTGAGTCCTGTTTGGTGGTTACCCCACAAGGGATCTAGTGGGAACCACATTGATCTACTTAATAGAGAACCAAACCTGGGTGGCAGGAAATGTTCCTCTTGGCAGTGACTTGGTAGTATGCTATTAGCAGTTGTTGGAATCTCTTCATTAGAATTCCGGGAACTATGTTTGGTGTTTGTCTCTGGTGTTGTCCACATTCCTGGGCCCAACCTTCTCCCAAGACCCTGGGAAGAAAAAGACCCAGACTGACCATGAAGATGACTAAGTTTTCAGTTCCAGTCTTCTCCCCCTTGAGAAGACTGAGCTTCCCCAGGGCTGTTCGTGGAACATCTTGAACCCATATTTATATCTCTGCCTCTAGCCCCAGGCAGAGCTGTGTGGCCATCTCCAGACTTCTTTAAACACGGCAGTTCTTTCCTCCTGGAACATAAGGGACAGAGCCTTCTCAGAAGGCCCCAGGCACTGCCAGTTGGCCAGATCCCAGATGCTCCTCCATTTGCTTCAGCAGTTAGATCAGAGTTAAGGAGATAAGGTAGAGGGATACTGTAGAAGCTTTAACAGGAAGGAGAGGAGAGAGAAGACAGTAAAGGTTCATGATAAGGTCAATAAAGTTTCAGGAAGAGAGGATTGTGAGTATCCTTGTGGAAGCAGCAGCTCTCATACACCAGAGGATAGATGCTCTACAAGTCAGTTCTACAAGGTTCTACAAAGTTCTACAAGGTCTACAGTTCTACAGTCTTTGTCTATGTTGCCGTGGAGGGCTTCATAACCTTGATATCAAAATGATATACTGTCTATATGCATGTATTAATATATAAATACAAAATGCATTATTCAATTGGTTGCATAAACACCTATAGAATATCCTAAATGAACGACGAAATACATGTATCTAAATATTGTGATAAAACCCTGTGTGTATGTATATGTTTAGTAATCTATTGTCTATATTGCCTCTTGGTGACTGAGAATTCTCTCCAGCTTCCCAGTGAGTACATAGAATTTGTGATGGATCAGTAATGTAAAGAAACACAAAGCACATAGTGGGTATCACATCAAGGTTGTCCATTCGATTGTGTAACAACTATGAAATCAAAGCAAAGTTTTAGACCTTGCTACATTCTTAGAACTTACTATGGTGCAAAAATTTTCATTTATATTTAATTAATAATGATTAACTAATTAATTTACTATGTGTGTTTATATAAACTGTGTTTTTGAGTGTCTGTGTGAATGTGTTTATATGTGTGTACTTGTGTGTGCATGTGAGGTGTGTGTATGTTGTGTGTATGTTCTGTTTATGTGTGTGGTGAGTGATGAGGGTATGTATGTGTGGTGTGTGTGTGTATGTATGTGGTGTGTGTGTAGATTATGGGTGTACAATGTGTGGATGTGTGCTGTTTGTGTGGTGTTGCATGCATGTGTTTGTGCATGTGGTGTGTGCGAATGTGAAAGTGAGAGAGACAGACAGAAAGACAGACAGACAGACAGACAGACCGACAGACAGACAAAGAAGCAGAGTCAGAGAGACAGAGAGACAGGGAGGGAGGGGGAGAGAGAGAAGTCAACGTCAGATGTTTTCTCTTAGGAACCATTCATCTTGTTGCCTGAGTTAGCTGAGAGCTGGACCTCATTGATCAGATGAGGATGGGCTCTGCCCATCTCTGCCTTCCCATTCCTGGGATTATTAGCCTACAGTCTTACAGAAGGCTTTCTGCATGGTGCTGAAGAACCAACTCTGCTGATCACTCATACACATTTTACCACCTGCTGTGGATGCAGGGAGTAATTTTGGTGACACAGGTTATACACTATGGTAAGAAAAAAGACAATTTCTCTGGGCTGAATATTTAGACACTGAATAATAGTCAAGATTAATGCACAGTTTATGCTATGCTCAATATTGTGATAAAAGGTTTATGTGCATCCATTTGGTTAACCTGCCAAGCAACTCTCAGGGCTGAGGCTCTATTCTTGTCATCCCATCCTCTAGACAGGATCACAAAGCAATGTGAGAGTTCAGTTGTGTAGGATCACAGAGTTCCACATTGCAGAGATGATATTCAGCAGAGCTATGTGGCTGTACAACTAGAATGTTGTTCTGTCCAATGTACTGCTTCAGGCTGAGATGCTACAGTACTTAGCTAAGGTTTTAACAACTTGTAGTATTCTAGAAACTTTGACCACTACTTAGTGTGGCTGTCTCAAATTGCAAAGAAATGACTAGCCAAAGAAATTGAATGTCATGGCATTCCCTTACGGAACTTTCAGCAGACTTTATTTACTGCATTTTGAGTAACCAGGGAGGTGAGCATTTGAGTACTACTTAAGAGTTCCACTCATTGAAAGCCATTCTTAGAAATCCATTGGTGGATTAAGGCATCTGAAACAAGTCATTGTTAAAATACCTAGAAGTGTCTTGTGCCATAAATAATGGCAGCAATGAAAGACTTTGGGTATAAAGGTAAATTTAATTTACTTATATGCTAAACTTATTTGTTTTACTTATATGCTAAAGTCTTCTAAATGGTTTAGACAAGAATATGTAAATATTAATGTTTTGTCTAAGTCTTCATTATAAAAGTACATTTATCTTTTCATTAATTGAATAAAAGGTGTAATCCTGGGGAACATATAGACATGAAATAAGCCTGAAAATACTCATAACAAACACTTGAGGAAAGAAATCTGATTTGAATGTTACATTCCAAAGTCTGTTGTTCTTGTTTTTGTTGATTTTTTTTTTTAGAGACAGAATATCTCTGTATAGTCTTGACTGTCCTAGAACTGACTCTGTAGGCCAGGCTGGCCTCAAACTTAGAGAGATCCCTCAGTCTCTGCCTCTTAGTGGTGGGATTAAAGGTGGTCTCTACCACACACTCAGTCTTCTCTCCACATTTATGCCTCATTAGTTCCTGTGAATATTCTGCATAGAACCCCACTGAGTCTTAGGAAAGGATGCTCTAAGCAGAGAAGCAATTCAAAGCTCACCAGCTCCAGCATTGCTTAGGCTGCTTGTTATGTTTGGGAATTTATTTTTTATAGCATTTTTATAACAACCCAAATGTCTTTGCGTTTCTTTGAAAATGGGTATGGGATGATTCTTTGACAAGAAATCCCATTTTCTTTGTTCTGGACATGTCTTTTTTTTTTTTTTCATTACACAACATGCTTAATATTTCTAATTTCTTTAACATACAAAAATCTTAGGCCATGTATGCTGCTAACCCTACCTCATGCTTAGCAAATAATATATCTGGTTTGAAGTAATGAAACCAACTAGTTATAAAGTGAAAGACTAAAACCACATGCTCAGCTTAGAATATATCTTGTAGGAATTACAGCAATTGTCTGGCATACATACACCCTCATGTTCAGTTCCCAGGAGCGCATACAGCAGCTGTTGTGGAACACACAAGTAATCTGAGCACTGGAGACTTGAAGGCAGGAGGATCAGAAGGTGCCTTCAAGGCAGGAGGATCAGAAGCACGACGCACCTTCAGCTGTGTACTGAGTCTGAGCCCAGCCTGGTCTACATGTAATCCTACCTCAAAGAAATAGACACATAAGTAAACATGTCCTCTTACTCTTTGCACATGTTTTGATTTGTCATATTTTTCCTTTAAAACAATATTATACATCTTACATTAGCACATGCTTTGCCACCAACTGAACTATTTTCCAAGTTCATGTTACCTCTTTCAGAATATTAAAGGAGAGCTTTGACTTTGAGATATCTAGCATTTGGGCATCAATCTTCTCTTTGTTTTGCTGGTCACACAATGTTTTTCTGTTGATGGAATTCACTTTCTAGATAATAAAATAGTTTTGTTTCTTCCGGCTACTTACAGTATGCAAGATATTTGGACTTTACATTTCAGGAAATTCGACTTGCCTTTGAAGATAGGAACAAAGTATGGTAGAAATACTTTTACATTTAGTTCTTATGTTTTATAACTTTTAAGAAAGTTTGTTGCTAACATATGTACATGTTTCTGTGTGTGGATGAGCCACAAACCACAGCACCTAGGCCAAGGAATCTAAAGATGGAACTCAGGGCTCCAGACTTGGATAGCAAGAGCCTTTACCTGCTATAATCCTTCACCATTCTTGACATATTTTAGAAACAACTCTAATAAGAATTTGACAGCTAATTGGATGAAAAATATTGATATAGTGACACAAAAATGCAATTTTGTGGGAAGAGATGAGGTTATATTAAAGGTAAAGCATGAAGAAGACACTTCAGAACCACCAAAGTGATCCCAACCCCTTATATCTGTTTTAGTGGGGGAGGGAACCAAGAAAATCTGAATGGCATCTGTGATACTTAGGACAACTAAGTATTTGTTGATTATAGACTTGCTTTTATAAAATGGCTCTCTGGATTTTTCTCTAGGCCATTTTGTTAGTCCTGGTTTGTTTCTGCTCCTAGCAAATGTTTTGACTCAAAGAGGAAAAATTGCCCAGGACGGATGAGCACTTAGTGTAGCGACATCACGCACATAGGAACAGAACAAAAGCTTTTCCATCTCTCAGCACTTGAACATTTCATTCCACATAAAAAGACTGGTCTGTAAACTAGATCTACTAAAATATGATGAGCATCCGCTGAGCACTTTTGCTGTGTCATCTCTTATGTTCTCTACTAGGATCATTGGCAATCACAGAACTATTTTTAAGGTTCTCTCATTTGTAAATTAAAACTACTACAATATTAGTATTGCAAAGGTTTAATAATATACTTCACATAAATATGATATATAGTCCCAAATCATTCAGCATTGATTTTAATTCATATGAATTCTACGAAGTTGAAATCATATGGACAACTTTTTAAAACACGATTACATACACAATATTTACAACAAAGACATTTCATTGGACCTAAGTACAACTTAATATTATTAATATATTAATCAAATATTGGTGCATATATGAGGTCATTATAAAGTAAATTGATTTTACATCTTATACTACACTCAAAAACAAACACAAAATCTATGCAAGTTTTACACACTTGCACAAAGTAATAAACTAGAATGTAAATGTAAGAAATCCTATAGTCTTATAAAAGATACAACTTATCAACATAAAAGTCATATATATGAAATTTAATATTAGATTAGCAGTTGTCTCAAATTAGGAGGAAACACACCATAATAGCACACTTCACTAAAACTGAATAAAGACATAGAGAATGGGGAAATCCCTTCAACAGAACAGAAATGACAAGTTTGATTGAATGGCAGGAGTTGGAAAAGGAACAAGTTTTTGGATTTAGAGGAGTTGTACCTCTTTGGGGTAAGCAAATGACAATCAAAACATTCTTTTTCCTCCCTCATCTATACTGATAAATCCCCAAAGCCATGCACAAATAGCACTTGAACAGTACCTGGTATGATGTGACTTGCTTTTGAAAACAATACATTCTTCCCTAAACAGAAAGGCTAAGGTAAATACATTTTTTCTGAAGTTGTTAATTTTTCTAAGACTTTTGCTTCATCTCTCTTGTTAGCACAGTCTTACAAAAGTAGTCTGAAGAAAAAAAATAGTTTGCCAAAATATCTGCTTTAAACTGTAAAAGATACTAAGCAACAAAAATGAAGGTGTGTGGAGGGAGAAGATAAAGGTGACAGAATTTCTAACTCCTCGAGGCTGCAAAGCAGGCTATCAGAAAGCCATTCAGTTCCCCTTACACTAATGATTAAAGCCTTCATTTTAACCTCCACTATAAATAGAGTGCATTAATCCATAAGCTGTTTTTAGGCAATTAATATCAGCCTTCTTGCCTTTTATCTCCAGGTCCCCTGAAATGCAATAGCTGAGTTCTATTTATTCAGCGTGATGGATTGGCATTCCACTTTAAATAGAACCACATAAGCCTGTCTCTATTTGCGTGAGATATAACTGCCACCCGCATCTACTTGTATAATGCCATGACACAGAGAAATCACAGCCTAAACCAACAGTCTTTCAACGGGCCGTTTTAGAGTGACTGATAAAAGAAAGAGCTGCGTGAACCATTTTAGAAAACAAATGGCTAGGCTTTCTAGAACAGTCGAAGCAGTGCGCTTAATACCTCATTCTGCTAAAATCACTTATGGAAGCATAGACGCTGCATATTTCCTCTAATGAGTGGTAGGCAGTTAAGAAAGGTAAATACTGTGGGCTCCATTTCTCTAAAATAGTGGCTGGTTCAGTGATTTATAAAGCTTAGCTTTATAGCTACAATTAATATATACACAGAACTACACATACTGGCTTTTGGAGTATATGCTCGGAGATCTCTTTTCGGCATGGAAACTCCTTTGAGTGGTGCGATGGGATGGCACAGAGTACCTGTAACTGCTGCTCCTTTCAGTACAACAAAACACACAACAGAACAGTGCTCCTCCAGCGATCAGCACCAGCGCTGTGGTCCAGCCTATGTAGAGGGCTTCTCCCAGCTCGCGCTTTAGGGCCACATCCACCAGTGGGTTGTAGAAGTCTCTGATGATGGAATTGGCAACCCAGCTGACAGGGATGAGCACTACCAATCCGGTGATGAGGAAGATGATTCCGGCTGTCAGCAAGATGCGGCTCTTCACGTTCTCATCCTCCCCGGTGCACCTGGTGCACTTCATTCCGAGGATGGCTGTCATGAAAGCCAAGAAAGACAGGACGGACGCAGCACACATCAGTCCTCTGGAGGCCTGGAGGTCTGGACTAAGAGCCAGCAGAGAGTCGTAGACTTTGCACTGCATTCTGATGTTGGCATGCCTCATGCAGTTCATCCACAAGCCTTCCCAGCGGTTCTCAAAAACCACAATGTTACTTTCGATGAAGGCAGACACTCTCCACTGAGGCATGATAGTCACAGCCACCGTGCCCAACATGCCAACACCACCAAGCACCAGCGCAGCCATTTGAAGAGCGTAGGTTGCCATGGTCCTCCCAAGTTGTATCCAGCTGGAACGTTGAACAGGGCGGTAAGGCTCCTTTCAAGCAGAAATCTGTGTACCTTGGGAGGGAGAGAACAGTTGTCCTGTAGAAATGAGCTCACAACACAGAGCGTGGCCCTCTCTGACCAGATCAAATCTAGTGCTGGCTGGTGAGACAACCCCCTCCTCTCCCCCCAGGTTGGCTCAGACAGTAAACTTGCAAATCAGGTGTGGCAACTTTCTTAGCCAATAAGAGGGGGATGGGAGCTCAGGTGTGTCTAAACCAACTCTAGATACCTGGGAAGGCTGGGCTTGCAAATAAACATTCTTTGTACTTCTCTATTTTCTAAGAAGACAGCAGTATGTTTACTTACAGGCATAATTATGAATGTTTACACAATTAGCAAGGAGAGCCAGTCTCTCCCAGCAAAAGAGGCCCTGCTCTTCTCAGAGGTAATCCTGCCCGTAAGCTGTTCTGACTGAGGTTACAGTAAATCTCTTCCAAGGGACAGGACAGGGATGGCTCCAGGGCCAAATTAAAGGAGAATGAAGGATGGATAGATTGTTCATACCCGGGAGACCACATTCTTTTGGGACACGTGATCTGAAGGGTTGATTTAATTTGTCTAAAACTTCAAAGCAAGCTCTCTTGCAGTGGGTTCAGCCAGTAGCACATGCCAAAAGCCAAAGCTAGACTGAAGTAAGTTGCTTTCCTCTTTGGCACTAAATGTATGTAATTTGGGGGGCGGGGGGCAGAGGAAAGCTACCTGTTAGCATTGACTTTCCTGAAAATATTGATTTATAATGAAGAGTGTAAACACAACAAAAGAAAAGCCAGGTGGCTTTGTGCTTTAAAGAAGATTGTCCATAGCTACTAAACCGGAGGCCTTATTTCCTAGCCCCCTACTTGCTGCTCTGTCTTCTAGTCTGAAGAAAAGTGGAATTCTGGATGGATATTGTGCAAGAAAGTCCCAGGTCTCTGCAAATAGCTGATCCTTTAAGTAACATCTTCATTGAAAATTACATTAGCTGTTAATCAAAATTATCTTCCCTACCTATGGGAACAAGTGTTATGCAAACATACTTAGCAGCTCTCTGTATGGCGCCACTAGAATTTCCTGTTGAAGGCCATCTTTTACTTTCTGCCCTGTCTTCCCAAACTTCAAGCTATTTCCCTCCCTCAGGTAGCTGGAGTTATCCTTGAACTTGCTATGCAGCTGAGAAAATGCCCTTGAATTCTTCATCCTCCTGCTTCCGTCTTTCAAATGCTAGGATTACAGGTATGTACTACCATTCCTGGTTTATTCAGTGCTGGAGAGCAAACCCAGGGCTTGGTTACACCAGGAAACCACTGAGTTAACTGAGCTACATGCCCAGCCCTTAAGTTGTAGTTTTAATTTCCTGTCACTATTACAGAATGTCAACATAAAAATCACACCCTACCCATTTCTCCCTCTTCCTTTGTTGTTGTTTTTGAGATAGTCTTGTGTAGTTTGTACTGTCCTGGAACTGGCTATGTACCCAAGAAGGACCTTGAACTCCTGATCTCCCCGTCTTTACCTCTGTGAGAGTAATATTATGGGCATATGACTCACCTATTTCAATGATAAGCCTTCCCTTAGAAATTTGCTTCTGTCTGTTTCTCTGTACTACATTAAATCTTAAGATTGGGGAAACTGTTCCAGGCTTATCCATCACACTATGAAAATCCAATGGTCTAGAAAATGAGTAGATTACAGAAATTCTGGAAATACAATCTATTCATGGCAGGGAAGGAAATGGTCACACGGAGGAAGCCATCCTCTAAAAAACGAGGAGTGGATAGCAATCCAGGTTCTTATCTTATGTTGGAAATTTTGTGCCAAGTAGTATCTTAAAATGTTACATTTCCACTGATTTCTCTATTTGTTTTACTGTTAAGATCTCCTTGGTCCTTCACTATCCTGATGTAGAAATAAATGCCAGTGTTTTCTTCATCAACTTTAATCAGTTTTAAGAGATGCATGATAGACAGGGAAATAGAAATATACTATTTGGGTGATGTATCTTCAGTCTGCAAATGATGACTTAAAATTGAATCTGGAGAGAGTTTTAGTCTTTAGTTGTTGATCTTGGAAAACTGAATAATGGACATAATTTTAAAATGGAAAAGGAATTAAGGTATTTGTTGGGCAATGACCAACTTGTGTTTAAATGATTGGGAGAGCATGTGCTATCCATCAAAGCTGAATTTCTCAGTACTCATAAACTTTCTAGGAACTCTCTATAAATACTGCTAACATTTGCATCAGATTGGGCATATGAGAGAGAGATACCCATGAAACTGAATGTTTCTCAGGTGTGTATTGTACAATTGATTTTATATGTAACTTGGTCCCTCCCCTTAAGCATTGGGCTATGTGGGAACTACACTGATGTAAATATTCTCCTCATTTAAAAAGGATTAAGTATTTTTTTTTTTTTAGTAGAAATTGTCCTAGCCTAAAGCTTAAAACCTGTAGGAGAGATTAACCCTAGGCTGACATTGGAATCAGATAGCTAACTGCTCTGGTGTAGCTAAGCTACAGCAAATGAAGTCACACATTGATAAGTCACTCCTTGGTAGTTTGAAATCACCATGTGCTAAAGATCAGGAAAATGAGAAAGGCAGGGAAAATTTGGAACGCCATGTTTTCTAGAGACAGAAGCCTGAATTCAGAGATTAGAAGTCTTTCATTGTTTACTTTTGTGTGTTACTGAGATGATTAACTTAGCTGAAAAATTTAAGAAGGAATAGGGATTAGAGATTTAGTATATTAATATTTTTCATGGTTTTTTTTTATTACTGTGGACTACCTGAGCAGATTAAAGGTTTTGCCTGTGTTTATACAAGGAACTAAGTTGCTACGAAGAACAAAAGACAGAAACAAGTGCTCAAATTGACTGATGCACTTAAAAATTATAAACATCTTAGATTGCAGTTGAGGATGGCCTGCGATATAGCATGCAGCACTGACTGGCCTCAAACTCTTTTATGTCCTCCTGCCTCAGCATCCTAAATTCTGAGTTGACTTGTAGCCTTGTCAATTCTGTAGCTGAGCTCCAGAATAGCTATCAATGTATACAAGATGGTAACAGCACATAAAGTTATTTGTGGTGTTTATTTTTATATTTATTGTAGGGTTCTCAAGCATGAACTTTGTAAACGATGTGGTGTTGCAATGTCAAAAGGTTGAACATACCTGTGGCAGGCATGAAACCTGACTCCCAGGCAAATGGACTTGCTTTTATATACAAAATCAGAAGCTTCATTTAAGTTGTCTCATTAAGTTTACTAATTAAATTCAACCATCACAAGTAGCTAACACAGGCAAGTGCTTTCTGTTTATAAACAATGACACTTTGCCTTCAGAAGTCTCTTGTCTTTGTTGTCTTTATTTCTGTACTCCAACTCTTCACTCTTAGTGTTCTAGTATTTTTTTCAAACCGTTTAAAAATGGTTATTGATTCTGTTTTCACAAAATTGCCTTTTGATTCCTAAATATATGTGTGTGGGTAGTTTTCAGCTTACGTTGTTAATTATCGTTCACTGTTAATTAGCTGCACTTGGTACACCATTTTGAACTGTCTATTGCTTCATGATCTTTTGAACCAACTCCCAATTTGTCCTTCTTTGTCCTTCATACCCTCCCTGAGTTTTGTTCCCTACTAGCTGTCTTTCGTCTCTGCCACCTTTTGATGACTTGTTTTGGTTCTTATACTCAAAACTCAACTCTTTCCTATCCAACAATTACCTAGTGTCATAGATCCTTCCGATACTTTGAAAAAAATGCCATACATAGTTCTGCTGACTGCAAGGGGAGAACGGTATCCCTTACTCCCTGGGGACTGAAAAGCCAATATGACTAAGATCTGGTATTAGTTGAGGGCATGGAAACAGGGACAGAATGTGTCTTCTTATCTTGCATCTATAGCAGAGAGAGAGAAATAGTCCTTTCCAGGCCCCTTACGCTTCACACATGGAGTTATACACTCTGGACATCTTTCTTTGTCCCAGGAAAGAGCACCATTTCTCTTTAATGGTACCTGGGCCTTCAGTGGTATAAACTATAAACTTTCACACTTGCCCAACCCACAGCTTATCCCTGCTGCTCTCAGAATTTCCCTCTCTTATTGAGGAGCTAAATGGAGCAGCTTCCATGAGGCCACCTGAAAGCAATCTTGTCCTTCACTTTCCTCTAACAGATAGCTCTGGTATGAAGCTCACCCAAGCTTTAAATGTATAGGCAGAATGCAGTCAAGTTCTTTGCAAGAACATCACAAGAATAGCATCAAACCAGCTCTGGCAATGTGATTGTTCTCCTCTGAAACCCCATGTGTGAGACTTCTACCTGAGCAATCTTCCAAGATCCACTAAGGATCCCCCACTAAACTCTGCCTAAAATAGAAGAACTATTGTAGCTCAAAGTTCTGCCTCCACATTCCTCCCTCAAAGCACATCCAAAAGGCTTGATAACTCACAGCAACAGTCCCCCATCTTAGTAGTAATTTTTCTTGTATTTGTTCTTTTTCTTGCTTCTTTAATGGACTCCTGACAAAATCAGTTTAAGGAAAGAGGGGTTTACTTTAATTTACTGTGCCAGAAAATACAGTCCACTAGGATGGCAAAAGGAGAGCAACACGAACAGGGGGCAGTGGTCACATTGCAACCACAGTCAGGAAAGAAAGTGGGATGGACATTTGCCCTCAGCAAGTTTAGCTATGTCTTGGTAGTTGAGGCCTTTGATGCCAGACAGGGAAATGGTGCTGTCCAGTTTCAAATGGGTCTTTTAACCACAATCAATCCAGTAATTGATTATATCTCCTGGACCTGCCCAGAGTTTTACTTCCATATGACTCCAAATCTCATCAAGCAGACAATATTACCTATAGCAAATAGTGATGATGATAAAAAAGTTGCTATCTTTGTTCTGGATTTATTGCTCTGTAAAACAAGAATAATGAGTTCTTGAATTCATTAATGGTTTGGGGAGGCTAGTCTCTGTAATGTATTTGATATCTCCTGTGAATCCAGAGGAATAAGGAGAAATGAGTAATTTAGGGGGAAAAGTTTCCGTGAAACATCCCAATCCTACTGATCTGTAAGGGGTTGTTTTGTTTTGTTTGTGGGGTAGTAGTGGGAAGAAAAATTTACTGTTCATACTATACTATTCATAATGTGGAATATTTTCTCTGACAATAAGTTTCTTATACCCTTTACCTCACATTTAAACATACATAGAATGCAAGAATATATGGCCTCTTTTACAGTAGATCAAGTTAAGACTTGAGAGAGACTAAACACACAGTTTCGACTGCTATGTACATCCAAAAATGGGATGAGAAACCCATGTCCTTTCCCATTTGATTGCCTACTACTTCCTGAAAAGAGAGTAGAAAAGGCAAATTTTTAAAATGCTGCTATAGAATTTTGTTCTATTAGAGGCTGTTTACAAGTTCTGTATTGCAAGTTGGCAGAGCTTTAAAATTGTGAACATCATATATGAAAGTCCATGGTAATTTGAAAGAGCACAGGAACCGCAAACCATTGAAACTATTTGTATCTTTGACTTAAGCCTGATGTTCTTGTTTTAATTTACATTTTATTTGTTGAGTACTTATGTATAAGTACTGTATTTCCATCTTTTCTACTTTAAAGACATTTCCTTTATTTTTTTTCCTTATTTCATCATTCCCTAACATGTATCATCAGAATTATATAAATAAAAATGTAATTCAATGATTGTTCACTACATTATAGGACATATTCTTTAGTAAAGTTTAAACAACATAAAATTAGAAATATCAGCACCCATACTTAATAATGAGCCTAAGAAAGTCCTTATGACTATATTTGTATTCATATGCATTTACTCAAAGAAAACAAAAAACAAAACAAAACAAAACAAAAAACCGAGACTTAGTTTGTACGCCAATGGGTTTTATCATCTTTGGTGTAAATAAAGTTTTAAAAAGTACTAATGCACATGATCAAATTTAATGAAGAATCAGATTTTTGATTCATTTTCTTTAAGAAAAATACCTAATTCACAAAAGTTTGAAATATATTCCTTCAAATCTCCAATTCTAAAATGTTCAAATTGGGAAATGTTGCAGAGCATGTTTATTCCTTATCTAGGGTTAATAGAGTCCCAGGCTTTGTCCTTCTTTATAGGTCCTCTGGTTCACACCAGGTATGATACTCAATGACATGACCACCACTTAACACATATTTGAGGAAAATACATTAAATAAATCCTGTACGATGACATGAATGGTTATATGTATCAAGTCCCCCCACAGGCAGGAGAATTTACCCTCGTTTGGTTTGTTTTTATTTTTGGTTCCCAGAGCTTCCAAGGACTAAACCACTAACCAAAGAGTACACATGGAGGGAACCATGGGAATATGTAGCAGAGGATGGCCTTGTTGGACATCAGTGGGAGGAGAGGCCCTTGGTTATGTAAAGGCTCGATGCCCCAGTGTAGCGGAATGCCAGGATAGGGAAGCAGAAGTGGGTGGGTTGGTGAGCAGCAGGAGGGAGGAGGGGATGGGGGTTTTCAGAGGGGAAACCTGGAAAGGGAATAACATTTGAAATGTAAATAAAGAAAATATCTAAGAAAAAAAAAAGAAGAAATACTTGAGATAATAATTAAAAAAAGAAAGGAAAAATTCTTGCTACATTATCCAAGCTGGTGTGGAATTCATAGTCCTCCTCTTTTCTTACCTTCCCAAGTACTGAATTATCCTTTATCTTTTCCAGGAATTTTATAACTTCTGCATGGAAACACTTTAGACTTTAATATTAGAATAGAATAATAGAATTAGTTTCCAGTGACTCATTTAGATTTTTTCTTTCTTTCTTTGACCAAAGACAAAAACATTTTTACGTTGCTTAAAAACTGCATCCCATACATTTTTTGAATTTGTTTAAAAATATTATAAAACAATTTTTACATCTCCCCTGGCATGGGGCACATGACAGGCTCCACAGCTTCAAAGCAAGGCTAGCAGTTGTCTGTGGTGGGCATTTCTGGCCAGGATGAGAAACTCCTTAGTAACAGAAGGAGGAATGGTAACGTGAAGCAGCAGATAAGGCCCTAAAGGAGAGTGTGCCTTGTGGTTTTCTTGTAATTTTATTCTCAATCCTGAGCAATTCATAGAAACTTTAAGTCTTATTAATTATGCAAAAAAGAATAAAGAATGAATTAATAATGTAATATTTTCTTTTTTAAGTAATTAATTTTTATTAGATATTTTCTTTACTTACAGTTCAAATGTTATCCCCTTTCCTGGTTTCCCCTCTGAAAAAAAAAACCCTATTGCCTCCCTCCTCCCCCTGCTCACCAACCCACCCTCTCCTGCTTCCTGGCCTTGGTAATTACACAGGCATTAACAGAATATTTTAGAGAAACATTAACTAATATTATGTTAATCTAAGAACTACTTCATAATGCTTAGTTATATTTACATTAGGGGTGATTAAATGTTATCACAATTAATTATTTATATGATTTGAACATCTCAGACACTATATTTAAATGCCACTAGTGTTATGTTCTAGAGCAAAAACAAGAAAAACAAAACAAAAACAAAAACAAAAAAACCAAGGGTTATATGTAATGCATGGTCCATCACTTCTCAAAACCAACAGGCTTGCAAAGGCCTTAGTAGATTTCAAAGTCTGTCAAATTCTCCCCCACTATAGCCCCAGCACTAAAGCAAACCAATGCTGTGCATCTCCACACGGATGCATCTCTTGCAGTGGATGAAGCCTTGATAGAGCATAGTTATATATAAGTGATGATCTGCATGCTGTCAGCTTTCATGGTACCGTTAGTAGAGTCACCTACTAAAAGTGTCTCCTTTACCAGACCAAAGATTGTTATTCAACATGACAATCATAGGGCAAACCTTTGTGAGACAGAGGGCTGTTCGTGGGAAGCACACACTCATACACACCTGCACACATATCCCTATGGTGAACAATGAATATGGGAACCCAAGCAATGACATTCTCTTGTAACATTGGAGTTAACAGGACAGCAAAAAGTAATTAACAGGACAAATAGAGCTAAGCCAAGTTACTGATTAATTTACAAAACAATTAACTTTCCACTTAAAATTCAAATTAAGATTCTGTCTGCCTTAGGCAAGCAATGTTTGCAAGTTCTAATCGGGTTAGACATCACGTGTCTGACTTAAAACCAAGTTCAGACTACACTGGGGAAGAGTACTATTGGAGTAAGCCATGCATGGCTTCCTTGGTTTTCAGCTATTTAAAGAAAATAGACAGAAAACTGTTACAACATGTTGAACTAATGTATTTTCAAGAAAAATATGAGAAAATGAGAAGTTGTTCAAGCTTTTATTTCAAATATTTATAGACATTTTATACTTGTGAAGAAATTTGAAAAGCATTCTGTAAAATATCTTCTAATTCAATAGTATTCATTAAGTATATTTTGTAGGATCCTGAAAAAGATCTAGACACCAAGAAATACAAGACAGATGTTACCTCTTCATTTTACAATTTAACATCTACTGAACACAAACTGGACAGTGGGGAAACAAACTGTAAGGTCAAATGACCTGTCCTATTAAACCAATGCACAGAATATAACAGAAATAACATCACCCCATGACCACTCATGTGCAATTGAGATAAGCCCACGGCTAATCTTCTACAATGCTTGGGATTTGTCCTCATAAAGGGTTTCTGGGAAAACCGAAGGCACTTTTTCTCATGAGCTTCTGACCCTGCATATTTCCTTATCTTGCAGAGTTACCTGGTTTATCTGACTATGTCTCTGCAGGGGCAAAAGGTGCCTCAGCCTTTACCTTCCCAGCATATCCTAGCACTAACAGAAGGCAGTGCGTTATTATGTCTAACAAAATTCCAGGCTTGTGAGTTTGTTGCTCATTTTGTCAGTAAGTCTTATTTAATTCAAGTTAAATGTATTCATGAGCCAACACACTCTTTTGCCTGTAAAAAAAAAAAAACAAAACAAAAAAACAAAAAAACCAACCAAACAAAAAATACACTGTGATAGATGAGAGCAGTCTACCCATCCATCACTAAAATTAAAAAAAGCAAAAAAGAGTAAAATATTAAATAAGGTGCTCTGAGAAATTTCTAGCTTTTCCTTGGTGAGAATGCCCTCACAAATCGCACAATGTTCAGTTTGTATATAAGATCAACAGGCCTCTCAGGAGATAGCTATATGCTTGTCCTTCCTTCAGTCTCTGCTCCATAGTTAATCTCTGCCACTCCTTCTGTGGGTGTTTGATTCCCCTTTTTAAGAAGGAATGAAATGTCCACCTTTTGGTCTTCCTTCTTCTTAAGTTTCTTGTGGTTTGTGGGTTGTTCTTTCTGTATTCCAAACTTCTGGGCTAATAACCACTTATCAGAGAATGCATACCATGTGTGATCTTTTGTGATTGAGTTACCTCACTCAGGCTGATACTCTCCAGATCCATCCATTTCCCTTAGAATTTCATAAATTCATTGTTTCTAATAGCTGAGTAGTACTCCATTGTGTAGATGTACCACACTTTCTGTATCCATTCCTCTGTTGAGGGACATCTGGGTTGTTTCCAGTTTCTGGCTATTATAAATAATGCTGCTATGAACATGGTGGAGCATGTGTCCTTATTACATGATGGAGCATCTTCTGGGTATATGCCCAGGAGTGGTATGGCTGGGTCCTCTGGTAGAACTATGTCCAATTTCCGGAGGAACCTCCACACAAGCATATAGCTATCTCCTGAGAGGCTCTGACAATACCTGACTAATACAGATGTAGAGGCTCACAACCATTCATTGAACTGAGTACACGGTCCCCAATGAAGGAGTTAGAGAAAGGTTCTATGGAGCTAAAGGGTTTGCAGCCCCTTAGGA
Organism: Montemys delectorum; assembly: GCA_019843815.1. Taxonomy (NCBI): domain Eukaryota; kingdom Metazoa; phylum Chordata; class Mammalia; order Rodentia; family Muridae; genus Montemys; species Montemys delectorum. Next base: position 20,728 of record JADRCD010173645.1, on the reverse strand, counting down.
CGAACAACAATATGAACTAACTAGTACCCTCAGAGCTCCCAGGGACCCAGTCACCAATCAAGGACTATACAGGGTGAGACTGAATGTTCTGGCAGCATGTGTATAGTAGAGGATTGAAAATTAGACCATAAATAGGAGGAAAGGACCTTGGCCTTGTGAAGGTTTTGTGCCCCAGTGTAGGGGAATGCCAGGGCCAATAAGTGGGAGAGGGTGGGGTGGCAGGCATGGGGAAGGGGGAGGCAAAAGGGGTTTGTTCTTGTTGGTTTTGTTTGTTTGTTTTTTGGAGGGGAACCTGGGAAAGGGAAAATTTACATGTAAATAAAGAAAATATCTAATAATAAAAAAAAAAAGATCAACAGGCAAAGTATGTTTGGCACCCACCCAAATTTCTGGTTCAAACAAGTATTTCTGCTCCTTACCGTTTCTGTTGCGTCACCTTTGAGCTCCTGCTTTGAGGACATGTGATTCTCAGACTGGCTTCTGAAAATGTCTTTCTGTTTCTCCTGGGTTTATACTTTCTCTCAGTGACCAACATTTTTTTATCTCACTCTGTTGTTACTAGACTGGTTGGTCCTGACCTTCCAGGCTGCCTCCAGGTAAAAAGTTTAGAACAGATAATGTGCATGCCTTGCTTTTTTTTCAAGTAGATCTGTGTGAAATATGAGACATAAAATAGGCGTAAGGGATCATACAGTGACTACTGCATTCTAGAGGTCTCACCCCAAAGCTTTCGGCAATAGGAAGCATATGTGTTCTGTGTTCTGTGTTCTGTGTTCTGTGTTCTGTGTTCTGTTGGGACTTCCATCTGTGTGACATCACTGCCAGGTTGTTCTGGACAGTCCTTTGGTAACGATGACACTGGAGCTGAGGAAAGGGCTGGAAGCTCCTTGTCTATTACCTACTGTCTGTCACCACCATTACGGCTGTGTCATTTCCCACCGTACAGACGACTTTGACGCCTTTTCCTGTATCTCCAGAGCTACAAAAATGTTGCCCAGTTCATGGTAATATCTGAGAAAATATTTGACAAAAAATGAATAATATAATTTTAAAATTAATCTTATTATGTAGAAGTTTTGATTCTACTTCAAATGCAAATTATGCCATTTTCCAGCTCTTTTGGGAGTCAATGGTTAATCAGAGACACATTTAAAAATTTTCTGTGGCTTTTTATTATTAGACTTACTCTTGTGACTTCTATTAGTTATTGATGAGTGTGGGGTCTGGGCAATACATTATTTGAATAATAAATAACTTCAATATAATGCAAAACTTTTGACTATAATTGACATTCTTTTAAATTAATCAGAATAAAAATATTTTTAAAAGAATGAAGAATTAAATAAAATATTTTAATAGTATGTATTTGTAAGTATGGGGAATAATTTACCGATATGTTTTATGCATTGTCTGATTGAAGAACGTCGCTGTGAGGCAGGCGTCACTCCATGTTACTTTTCATTGCCTGTTATTATTTTATGATGTTGCCAGAAATGGAGTTTCACTTAGGAACATTAAACTTCTGCTATATGAGTCTCAGCTACATCAGCCAATCTTCCTTAGTTTGCCTTGTTATGATTTTCTTTGATCCCAGGGAGAGAAGGAAATCTCTGCTCCAATGATGACTGACAAGTATATCAGCCAGACATGACCTGTGGCTGCCACTGCACAGGCAGAAATGGGGTGAACTTTGAAATGGTAGTTTTATTTGAAAATAAACAGAAATTTCTATAGGTTACATCTGTGTTTCTTCTATCAACCAAATTGTTTCATTTCTCTGCTATATCGAATAATTACTGTTATAATTAGAAATACAAGAAAGGTCTATTTAGATATACTTTGCCATATGAAGAAGGCAAGTAGAGTGAGCAAGTGATGGGTAGCAAGCCAGTAGGCAGTGCTCCCTGTACATTGGTCTGTGGGGCAGTGGGGCAGTTCTGACAGCCAGAGTCCAGTAGAGCCACTTGGAACCCCGGAGTCCTACTGAGCATTTGCTCAAAGGGATGGAAGGTGTTCGGTGAATTGCTCCTGAGACCATGGCTCAGATTTCAGCCCAGACCCCTCACAGCTGCCCCTGCAGGAGATGTGTGCTCTATCAGGCAGACACTGCCTCCAACTCCCAGCATTCTAGCTGGACCTTACACACAGTCATCTGACCACAAGCCAGGCATGCCACGCCCCATACAATAAAAGGGGTGGTTTGCCCCCTCCTCTCTCTCTTGCTCTTCACTCTCTTGTTCCCTTCTTCCTCTCTTGTTCTCCCCTCTCGCTCTTACTCTTACCCTCTTGCTCTCTCTCTCCCCTCTTTGCTCTCTCTCCTCTTTGCTCTTTGTTCTCTTCTCTTTCTCCTTCTTCTTCTTCTTCTTCTTCTTCTTCTTCTTCTTCTTCTTCTTCTTCTTCTTCTTCTTCTTCTCTCTCTCTCTCTCTCTCTCTCTCTCTCTCTCTCTCTCTCTCTCTCTTTCTCCTCTTTGCTCTTTCTCCCTCTTCTCTTTTCTCTCCTTCCTCTCCTTTCCTTCTGTCTGCTCAACCAGCATATTTCTCCTTCCTACAATAAAATAACTCATTCATACATTGCCTCCTTTTTAATTAAGGTGCCATGCAGCAAACAGGTCAGCCCCGGGAGGAGAGAGAGAGACCCAGGCGTCAGCACCAGGCCCCCTGCCACGCTAGGAGAGAGAGAGCATCAGCAGGCTGGGCCTGGGCTGGTCTATGCCTCCAAGTGTCTATCTGTCAGAGGCTACTCACCAGCTGCTTCTCTGACTTTCCACAGTTGTAACTGTGGCCTGAGAGTCATAAGGGGAGATGACCCTTTTCTTCCCCAAGTAGAGTCTGGTCATACTGCTTCATCGCAGCAACACGAACCCTAATTAATGGCTGTCCTTAATTGTATGGCTAAAATCACAGTTACAACGACACTTAGTAGAGAAAATATAAATTCAACCAACCAGTTCATATCTTAAAAACAACAGCAGCAGCACCAGCAAGAACAACAAAAGTTTCCCAAATCCACTTTCTAGCTAAGGAGAGTTTATCCTCACAAATAGTGGCTAACACATTGGCTTGTTTGTTCTTTTATCAACTCACCAAAACTGGATCACCTCATGACCACAAGATAAGCACTGTTCAAAGTCCTGAAGAAGGTACAGTTTCTCCAGGGCTGTTCAGATGTCTCACGGGAAGAATTGTTTACTGTGGGCATGCCTCCCACTGAAATGTACACTTTCCATTGACCATACTTTCCCAGTATCCCACTCACAAATGCTTGCTAAAACCAGAATGGGAGGAGAAAATAATTAAATGGGACTTGTGAGAAGAGTGTTAGGGTCTCTTACTAAGCACAAGGTACTTGTGTTTGGGTTTGGCCATGTGAGATTACATCCACAGTCATAGAAGCCATCCAACGTCAACAACAAGCAGGAGACATAGGTTGTTGAAGGAAGCCTCCCCATTTTTAACAGTGCCAACAGTGCTGTTGTTGAATAAACACATGGAATACTTTTGGTTTGGTTGGCTAATATTCAAACAGGTGGCCCAGTAACCCCCTCAATTATCAACTTGCATCAAGAAAATTCCTTACATGAGTGGACATTAGCCTGGCCTATGCTTGAGTTTCCTCATCAACAGGAAGCAGGCTGAACCTGCTCGCTGCCTTCATGGAATGTTTTTTATAAGAATTAATGGCCCTGGGAAGGATTTAGATCTTCTTGGATAAGGAGACTATTCAGGCAAACCCTGTGGTTGTTCGTACTGTTTCATGCTGAAGAGTGGTCCTCCCTGTCCCAAACCACAGTGTTTCAGTTTTAACAAAAGAGTGGTAAAGAAGAAAGCTATTTGAACTTGTTAAAACCAACTTTAATAACACACCTGCAGACTGTTTATTTCTAAATCACTTGGAGATGTTTGAAAGGCTTCCACAGAAAATCTGTATCTGTTTCCTAAAATAGCATTTAAGAACACATTCTTGGTTGTTTACCAGATGTTTCTATAATTTCTGTGTGGACCAGATGCACAGTTACAGATAAAGAAAGATTAGGGTGTATGCTCACATTTTCTTATGGACACACAGTATACTACTTTTTTCTGATCAAAAGAGGCAGAGAATGTATCCCTCATGTCCCTACCACTCAATGATTCTATGTACATGGACATCAACATAGAGAAAAACAGTATTTTCCTTAACAGAAAGGAACATTGTAAGATAAAAATCCCATGCAAATATGTGCATTCTGGGGATCAAACACAGTGCAAGCACTTTACTAACTAAGCAGTACCCCACCCCCTCCAGAAATTTCTTTGCTTACATATAACTCAATTAAACAGAAGTAAGTCTGTTCACTAATTAAGATCGCCTTTTCCACCAACCAAGACAGTTTCATGGGTCAGACAGGGAGTAGTTGCACTTTCAGTGTCTTAACTGAAAACACCCCCCACCACCAAATTTAGAGGCTTAATAAACAAAATTATTTAGTGCCATTATTAAGAGCATTGTGCTAAATTGCTAATATACAATATAAATGTTATATATTTACATATATATTAAAAAATCCTTCAAATTTCAAAAACTATTACAATCTTAGGAAAAATATAAACTGATAAAATTCATATGCTTTAATACAAACTAAAAATAACTAAGGCTACTAAATATGAGAGAAATAAGACCTTCCAGTGCAATTTATTGTATAGTCTTGAGTATAATAATATGAGACTTGGAAACAACAAAAGCTAGTTTGCAGGTAATCATCAAATCAGCTATATAAAAATGCAAAATTTGCTTATCGGTGTGGAGGCTCCCTAATAGGAAGAAAAATTGTGTGTTTACTACGACAGTAAAGTAATTAAGGAGTTTGATGACAGTCTTAGAGTCTGTGCATCCCACAAGACTGACTGACTTCATAGCACCGGACAGTCACAAGGATCAGAAATGGAGCCATAAATGCAGGGATGAAAAGAAAACCCTCTGATTAAGTACCCTGCATTTCACGTGCTCATTGCAGATTTTATTTAAACACACTATTAATTTACATTCATTTTGGAAAACAATTAGCTTGATAATGATATTTTTACAAGTAACTTTGACTATATTGACTCACCATTACTCTTTCCTATCTCCCTTGTCATTAATATGTTTTTATTAGTATTTATTAGTTCTAGCTCTAGAGAAAAGACTGCCACCTACTGAACAATTGCAGTGTCTTCTTGGAGTCAGATTGTATGTCTTTCTCTGTCTCCTTGGTATAAAGGGAGGCATCACAGTCTTCTCTCCAACCTGGAAACTAACCAGCAAGGAGAGGGATAACTGCAAGTGAGCCAGAGAAGAGCATGTTCTATGCATGGATTGGTGATAACAGCACTTGTGATTAGGAAAACTTGTCAGGAAATTTTAAAGGATTGTCTTAGTAATCTTTGTGATGTTCATTAAAAAGAGATTATCATCTCTGTCAACTATGGACAACTGAGGAATGGAGACTTACAGATTATAGGTGTCACTTTTCATATCACCACTCTGGAGACCAAGACTAACCTCTTAGAGACTCTCTCTCTCTCTCTCTCTCTCTCTCTCTCTCTCTCTCTCTCTCTC